>KZ308535.1:216385-355978 GCA_000376725.2 Ladona fulva
TATTTATAAGGAGATAATCGCTAAAAACAGATAGCTACTTCTGATCGTTTTTTTCCTCGGAGCATTAGAGAGGCTAACAGGATAGATTAGGTACGAATATTTGGTGTTGATACACCCCATGCCATACGCCAATCGGCGGCTCGAGGGGTAAAATTCTAAATTCTAAAAATGTAGTTTAAAAATATTTCTATTATCGTATATATCTGGCCCTTGTAAGCAAAAAAAAATTCTGCCGTAAGATAATAACTCAATATATTTCTTATCGTATAAATCATTTATAATATTTATTCTACTGCTTTCAACTCATGAAAACCTACTTTACGTAAATTTCTTATAAAAATTTAAGAACTGATTATCCCCGTGCACTCATATGGGATAGTTCTTGAAATCAAGATTCAACAATGGCCTTAGTCGTCAAAGGGATGGGTTGTTTATTTCCCAAAGATTTTACGAAATTTTCGCGTGTTTTATCCAAATCTTCAAAAGTTGGGATCTATATCAACATTTCACGACTACAATAAGAATCTATGATCATTTTCCTTTCTTTTGACTCTCCTCTTGAATTCATGGGACCATTGTTTAATTTTGTAAAAGAAACAACCTCTGCTCAAAGGTAACGAAAACCTATTTTACGTACATTTCTTATGGAAAAGTATACTAACTGATTATCCCCGGGTATTTATATGGTATATCTCATGAAATCAATGTTCAACAATTCCCTTGGTCGTCAAAGGGATGGGTTGTTTATTTCTCAAAAAAATTACGAATTTTCCGTCCATTTTATCAAAGTTCTCGCAATTTCGAATTTATATGAATGTTTCACGACTAAAATAAGAATTTATGATCATTTTACTTTCTTTCGGAACTTCTCTTGATTTCGTAAGACCATTGTTTCTAATTTAATTTTATAAAAGAAACGACCTCTGCAAGCATTGAAACGTAATTTCCCCGTGCATTAATATGGGCTATCTCATCAAGTCGATGTACAACAATTGCCTTGGTCGTCAAAGGGATGGTTTGTTTATTTCCAAAAAATTTCACGAAATTTACGTCTATTTTATCAAAGTTCTCGCAATTTCGAATTTATATGAATGATTCACGACTAAAATAAGATTCTATGCTTATTTTCCTTTCTCGTGACACTTGTCTCAATTTNAGTGGGGAAATTGCGATTGCTCCGCTCCCCAATCGAAACGAATCCTTTTCCTTCGAAGGAAAAAAACAACAAATAAACATCGACCACGCACCCTTGTTCGACGCATTCCTTCCTCTTGCGAACAGGTGGGAAAACAATTCGCAACAGCTAATCGCTACTATATGATATACCCTTTATATTACATTGAATCTAAATTTAAATAACATGTCCACACAATTTACGTTGATATATCTCAATAAACTCTGCATCGTTTTCTAAGTTCCTTTTTATTTTTAGTTAAGGGTATGAAGACCTCTTTGGGCAAACTATTCAACTCTTCAATTCCTCCATTTACGAATAAATAAATGTGACAGTTCATTTGCGTTTAATCCGAATTCCTTTGGCGCTTCCCAGTCTTTTGTATCCCAGGCCTAATTCCAGTCTTTTCCGATGGATTATTTAGAATGACGCACATGCTGACGCACAGAACCGCGCAGGACTTCCCACAGCATTGCCGATCCAGCAACAAACAATTGCGTAATGGTGCATTGAACCAGCGCATCAAAGGAGCAGACGTTCCGTTCGATCGGATCCCACTTTCTGTCCCCATTTGGTCTCGGTTTGTTTACAAAATCTTGACAGGACGAGAGTACGTTTGGAGCACACATTCCAGAAGATGGGCGCGAACGGAAGTTTAAAAACAACGGCCGGCATAAACAGGTCAGCGCTGGGAGAACGAATCCTTCTGCGTCAGCTAAATGGTCAGAATTTGTAATTCTAATGCTAAAATACCCCACAAAACGATAGGATGGAGTGGGCGATGGGATTCAGTTCCATTTTTTAGAACCTGCAGAATGGAAATGATTAAAACCTCGCGCTATTTACTTAGGTGGCCGAATCTATGAATAGCCCGAGAGGGAATGTTCGAGTTGAACAAAGGGTTGCCTTCTCTTCCTCCGCTAATGCTAACCAAGTGTTTATAGATAGCGAGATGGCTGCAGTCTGTGGATGTTGTCTTCGCGGCCGAAGGCGTCAAAAAGTATCTCCAGTCGTGGCATCTCATCAAAGGCCAAAGAGAAAGGAGAGGGGAGGAAGAGGCGTCAATGCTAAGTGGAAGGGCGGAAGAATGATAGGAAAGGGAACTGCGATGAGGATGGAGGAAATGAAAGATGAGAATGAGGGAACGATAGAGAAATGGGCATTGGAGATAATTAAAGAGGGAATACGCGAGAGAGGGATATAATCGAGGAGTGAACGCTATTAAGTGAGGAGACGAGGTAAAGCGGTCGGAAGTGATTGATTAAGCGGTTGAGGTTTGCGTTTGAGAGAGTGTATTCTTCCTGGCTTATTCCTGTGTAAACTTACTTCAAAGAACGTAATAACGAGAAGTTTGGGATTCGGGGGAAAAGGATGCTCTCTTAGTTTTCTAAAGAATCCGCACGGCAATAAAGAAAGCTAAAACTCAATGGAAGAAATGGATTGAAAGTGGTATGACGCGAATATAATCGTGAACTGAGGTTGCGTTTTGGTGAGTAATTTATGGGGATGTATGGATTGGAAAGGAAGTTTATCCTGAGAAAGTTGGAGTCGATCCTGGTTTGCAGTCGATGTTCCTAGCTATTCATTTGTCTTTTGATACGGGATGGAGAATAATCCTAGTATCTTTTATATACTTTTATCTCAGTCTTAGTCATGGCTCTCATAATATGAAAGCTACTGAGGTACGAGTTGAACTGAATAATAGCATTAATTAAGGTTTCTCCGTATGCAATGTTACGAAAAGTGCTATCCGTAGACATAGAGTCATTGTGCTTCTATAATGTGGGCTTGTTCTGCTTATAGCATTCTGGCACAGAGAGGAAAGCAAAGGAAAACTACCTCACTTATTATCTTGCCTAGTATGTCTAATTTATTCTTCTCTTAGCTATTCGTAGCTGATGGTACAGGGGTTAAAGTCTCAACTCCGGGCTGAATACTCATTACTTATACTACAATATTTGTGATCATTCCTCTCTTTGTTCTTTCATGCTGTTGGATCATACCTTTATAATAAACACAAGACATATCTAATCTTGTTGTATGGTGGATTAAAGACTTACTCCTACTCATCTCTAGAAATTCCAGACAGAATCTATAGGCGCCAACACAACGAAAGAAAAGGGGCTCTGCATTGTTCCTGACAATTTTTTTTCCTATTCAGTCGTTCTTGCCTTAAGTTTATTTATCCCAGCGAAAAGAATTAAATTGTTTTTATTAAGTCTGCAAGTTTTTTTAATGTTCTTATTAACTCTATCATTATGTAAAAGCTAATTTAATNCCTTTTCGATGCCCTATCCCGCATTAAGGTTTTTAAACGCGTCAGTTTTAAATACCTCGGAAGAGGATTAAAGTTATGTCTTTGAAGAAAAATAAAAAATACGAATTTTACCTCGAAGTCGAGGCCGATTTAGCAGATTCTGTTATGCGTATGTTTACAATTTATGATTATTTGAACCACTTCAAGCTATTAATATGAATAGCCCATAAAATGCCTTAAATTTTTAATTCTGGACCTAACTTTGGTCACTAAACTATCGCTGAAGGTAACTGCATTTTGTTCGAAAATATCCGTCTCCTTTTAACAAGGCTTTATGGGATATAGGCTTTATGAGATACCGCTAAAACCTTTTACATTTCACAGTTATAGAAAGAGTTCCCCTTAATATGCCATGGACTGTGAATCAACTGCTCTTTAAAGGTAGCCAAAATAAATTAATGAGCGCGTTAAACAATAAAAACTCTTTGATTAGAATATAGAAGGCGAGGTAGAACATTTTCTTTGAAGATATTTCAGTGAATCTCTTAAGGACGGAGAGCTTTCCGTTGATCCATTTCAAATCTTAATTGCATTTTTATGATAATTACGAGATTAAGTCAAGCGACGGTTCTTTCTTCTCCAAAAAAAAAAGATGAAGCTTAAAGTTTAGACGTTACTTCGATTCTGAGATCTGAACCTACAGTTTGTTGAACCTCAAAGTCGAAAAAGCTATTTTTCTGGAGTTACATAGAAGGTAGTGCGAGATTGAATGCATTGTGTATAAAGATGCAGAGGACCCAGATTGATGGATAACAGTCGAATGGAGGAACATTAAGATAACTGTAATTATACCGTACAAAAATACTTCTAATCCTTTTCTCAAAACCAGTTACGTAGCCTTCGAATCTTATTAATTAATCGAATTAGAATCTTATGCAGGACTCGCAGCTTACATTTATCTACTATAATTGTTGATTCTAGGATAAAAAAGGTTCAGGAAGATAAACTTTTGCTATCTCAGCATCTATGGTCAAGGAAAAAATCAGCACCAACGGTATTTAGGAGAATATTGCACAACGTTATATATAACCATGCGGTAATTGATGACGCGATGAAAGAAAACCGGAGGTTAAAATACTGAAGACGATTTCGAATTAGAATTTATAAGATGTATAATTTCTGCGGTTCATTTGGGCTTATAAATTATGTTGCTTATTGAACACAGCAGATTAAAATTTATTTTCTATAAAACTTAGTAGTAGACTAAATATATTCACCAGTATTTGATTGGTAGATAGAAACGGGAACAGAGAATCAAAGATAAAATAATCGAACAGTCTGTACCAATCAATCGAAAACATCACTCTAACTAACCGCAATGACGTACGATATCCAATCACAATTTAAAGTAAACTTTAGGGAAGCTTTTATCCTATAAAAATATCTATCGAATTGCTGTTTCCTAAAATATCAGATATTTCCTTATTGTATGAAACAAATTCACATTTAGGTTCGGGATGAAAATGTAAAAGGAAAAAAGGAAAATTTATGAGAACCGGCCTGCAGCGGTGGTAATACGAGTAATTGATTGAATTTTTGTTTAACAATGCAATGCATATAGCGAGGTGATTTTTAAAACTCCGTGAATTCATAAACAAAAGAGTGATTGACAGTATAAAGAGAAAGACATTCTATCACGTCACGCGCAAAATTTCCATCAAAAATTTACCTTTGTATTCAAATATCAAAATTTCATCACGAAGCAGAATTTTATACACATGCTTATCAATCACCTTGTATCTGAAAAGCGTATAAATTTCGGCTGAATAACTATCTTTTGAAGGGAAAATTTTCGATTCGTACTGCTGGGACACATTTGGTGAATTGATACTACGCATTATTTCATACCAATGACTTTGGGACATGAGAAACATGCAAAAAAGCACCGAGGCATTTTTGGTGATATTAGGGAGGTATCGAATATTTAATCATGCATTCAATTGGAAAGGTAGGAGTGAATCAGGAGAAATGCAAAGCAGTGTTTGCTACTTTTTGAGTGATGTTGGTGTCACCAAATTCCAAGCTAAAGTTAAAATTGGTTAATCGAGTCGCTTCAAATCCGTAAAAACTTTATAAACTACCAAATCCGTACTCACTAATAATGCAGACTTCTGCAGGAGCCACGATTGTGTTCATAACAATCCATACCTAAATTATTCATCCCGAAATAAATTTATGGAGATTTGAGCAAGAGGAAATCATTTAAATGAATATCACTGCTTATACTATCATATACAACTTTTCATAGTTTTATATTAATTTGGTATTCTATTGTTTGAGCTGTAAAAAGTGTTCAACACATTAAAATATTCCCAAAGGGATGTTTGAAATTTTTTTTACCATGTCTAAAGCGCCAGAAAAGTCCATGAAATGCAGTACAGCGATTGCCATTTGTAAGATATTCACAAAGAACTATCCCCCAAAATTGAATGTGTTGGAACACCAGTAAGCAGTAAGTAAGTAACAGTATTATAACCAGTAATCTGTTCTAAAGTGGCCAGTCGTTTAATGGCGAACTTTCTTGAAATTAGAAATTAGGATACCGAGGAAGTTGCCATAAATGATCTCAAATTTGAAAGTGCAAATATCTCTGTATGGCTCCGCAAATTCTCGTCGTCTATAATAGCTGGTAAAATACCTCTCCTGAAAATATAACAAATGCGTTTATTGACTTGAAGGCCTCTACTGCCTATCTCCCATTTGTAACATGCGAATTTCACAACGAGGAAACACATGCATTCGTCCTTTTTCCAGACTGTCATTCTGTGGGGATTCTTTTTGACTTTGCTATGCCTTGCATCTTTTTCACATGATACGAAGCTTCGAATCCATTGTATCGGTTATTGTTTTTTAATTTAAATGGGCTGTTGCTCATAATCAGACTCGTTTACTTCTTAGTTTATATTTCTGAAATCCAAAATGCTTTCCTGATCTGAGGCAAATCATTTACTTACTTACGATATACGGCTGTGCTTATGCTCGCATTCATTTCTTCAAACACAAGCCGGACTCAAATCCCACTTTATTTTACTGCTCATCGTTCTATCATTCAAATAAGCTATTTCTCAAATCAGACTCGTTTAATTCTTGGCCTGTTGACGCATTATCCCCTACCAATTTATTGCTTATCCTTCTATCACTGAAATAGACTTTCAAACTCCTTTCAATTATTAGCTTATATTTCTGCATCTCGCAATACTTCTCCGACAGCTTTGAGCTTCAATTTCGATGGGTTCACTGCATCGAAAAACATCGTGAAGACAACGAAAACATGGGATTAGAATGTTTGGCCATTGGAGCCGCACAATTATAGAGTGTTTTCCCCAAATTTTCCTCGGGAATGACCATTCCCGTCCGCCAAACGTTAACTTTCTCCAATCGCCGCCTCTTCTCCCTCCCAAACTCAATTTCGCTTTTCCCGCCATCCTCTCTCGCCGGCGACCCATCGACATCCAGCGCCCAAACTACGACCGCGGCCCCGGACGGAAGCTCGTCCCGGCACTCGCTCCGGGTCGAGAATGGAGCGGGAGTGGGAGGAAGAGGATCGGGGGGCGTAAAAAAAGCCTCCGAGGGAGGGAGGACATCCCCTCCGCGTGGGACGAGGTGCGGGGGGCGCGGGAGGGGCAAGATAGGGGCGACAACGGCGGGGGAGGGTCCTGGGCAGGCGCGGGGGTTTCCGAAGAGGAGAGGGGGTAGCGGTGTCTCCTCCCCTCCTCCTCTCTTTCACTCTCACTCTTCCTCCTTCTCCCTCTCTCGCAGTCGGGCAGAAGAGATCTCGAGGAGCAGATGCTTGGAGGTTGACTCCGTGGACCGCACCTGACGTCATCCCGGGGTCGCACAAGGACGTGATCCAGGACACTCGGTGTCCGTGCCCGAAGAATACCTTCGCGTTCGCCCACACCCTTGTAGAGCCTTTTCTTTCCAAAACGGGGGACTCAACCCGCGCCATCACGCGGGCTTCCGAACACCACCCTCCGAACCCTACGACACCCGCCGCCGCGGACGTCCGGAAAATGTCGGAATTCAGGACGGAAACGAACTTTGCTGGTGGGATGATCGGTGTGCCGGTAGTAGTTCAAAACTCCAACAGCGGGGGAGTGAGAAGCACCAACGGAGCGGGAGGCGGGAGCACCGCTGGCAACGTCGCAGCACGGCCTGGGGGAGGGGACGGAGAGACGAAGAATGTGGCCGGCAGTCCCAACCTTGGCAAGACTAGTACTACGGCGCTGTCTCCAGTGTCTGTTTCGATCGCGGTCGGCTCCACCAACGTCCCTTCCCGCGGACTCAGAAACTGCGATTCGGGTTCCGGGGAGGCCCAAGGGTACCCTGCGGACGGGGGAAAGAGCATGGCGATGGAGACCACTGCGGCGAACTGCCCCATGGAGATGGAGAACCTCGATCAAGGTCAGTTGTTTTGCCGTTCGGAGGCGGACATTAAACGCGGTGCGCCCGCGACGGCGTCAATGACTCGCCCGAGGGTCGCGGGGCAGTCTCCGGGTGTACAGAGGGGAAGGAGAGGGAGAAGGGAGGAAAAGGGGGCGCTGCGAACCCGTGGGGTGATATTCGAGTGTGTTTTGTTTCCTTCCTTTCTCTCGAAAAAATCCCGTCCCTAGGCGAGGAGGAGAGGTTATTTACGTCGTTTTTTCAACCCTGAATTTTTTAAAATGGCGCGGGGGATCTTCACGGGGGACCTGCTTGAGAGAGATGGAGTTCCATCCGTTCCCCCGGCACGTTTTTACGAGCGTCTCGGAAAGCCTCGGCAGGGTGTGGGAGTGTATTTGTGAGTGTGCATCGTGTAGGTTATTCGAAGAGGGGGCGTTGCCTCGGACGAGAAATCCCCGCGCGTGTGACTCTATTATCGTTCCGCAGGATTTTTTTCGCCCGCTGATGCGGGTATGGTTCCGGGGGATTGCCACAGCGTTCGCTGCCGGAAAAATGTTCCTTTTTCCTCCTCTGGGAGATAACGCCGGAAGGGGCAGTTTGTTGTTGTGCATTCGGGAGGAAAAATGATGCGGAAAGTAGAGGCGGGTTGGGTTGATGCGTCACATGCCGGGTCGGACTCCCGAGGCCTTCTTTTTTACGTAACGAAGCCTCGTCTGGCTTTTTTCCTGCAAAGGAATCGCCCTCTTCTCGGATGTTCCATCTCTCGGTGGCGGGTTTCCCTTTAGGCCGAGTTCGAGCGGCTGTCAGGTCACGTCGCGCGGTACCCCGGCCGCTGGATAAAGCCGATGTCTTGCTCCTTGGGATGATGACCCTTTAAAAATCTCGCCGGTCGGGGATTGCGTGAACTCCTGCTTCTGTATTAATGATCGCGATGGATCCGTCCGGCAATGAATTCGGATTTTTTTTATCGTACCACTCTCCGTGCGGATAATGTTTTACTGGCGCCGGGTTGCTAATAGCTTAATGGTTTTTTGAATGCGTTTCCAAGAATGGAGGTCTATAAATGAATCGAAAACACTCAACGCGAATAGCAACGGACGGGAAGTTTTGGTTTGTTAATACTCCCTAAAATAAACAAACAATACTTTGCTGTCCTCTTCCACCGCATGCATTATTTACCACACGACTTTAGGATGGTTTAATCTATTTATCATATAGCTACCTGATTAACATCTGTTCAGCCCGTGTTTTCTAGTAGCTGTTAAAAGTAAACAGCGGTGAGGTCGGGTCAGTTTAACGTAATTGAATGACTAATCAAGCGAAAAGGTCACGTTTCTTGGTACATTAGTGAAGCCATGATACTCGCTTTGCATTTACGTGAGCGGCATTCTAATTCTGTTCCAAAGCGGCCTCTGCAAAGGACAACAAGAGTTAATTCTCTTTAAATACGATGCAAAAAGAGGTGGTTAGCGTTTTCCCAGCATGCAAATTTCTCCGCGGTAATTGGTTTAGCAATTTTATGCCTCTTCTTGCTTCTTCCCGTTTTGGAAACAGCAAATAGCACAGTTCGAAGAGGAGAATTCTAAGTCCTTGTATTCTTCGGAGAAACCTTAAGGATTACGCCCACAGTCCAGTAGTTTCTCTAATCATCACATTGTTATCAAGCCGATCGCAATCCCTTTCAAACGTATGAATCATCCATCACGAACATTTAGCCTCTGGGTTTCTCAATCAGGCGACCACTGTCGTTGATTCGCGCTGTTGTAAGCTTTTTCCAAATCCAAGCTTCGCCAGTACGGGATCTTCCTCCGCGATGCCGTCAGAGGATAACGCTCACAGTTTAGCATTCTCCCAATCACCACTTTGTAATCAAACAGTTCTTAATCTATTCCAAGAACATGACTCATCCAACATAAAAATATAACCTCTGGGTTTCTCAATCATGAGGCTACTCTATTCGGTTGTGTCGCAAGCTTTTGCCAAACCCAACCTCGAGTGCGTCGATTTTCCTCCGCGATGCCGGTCTTAGGGGGGATCAAATGGGAAGAATTAAAGGGGTCACGACTTGGGCGATATGCCGTCTCCGGCGCGACGCTTCGAGATTCCTTTTGTACATGTGGAAATAATCGATGCACTCTAGTGAATGGGAGAGAACGCCGCCTTCCTTGCCGGGAGCGGGATTTTTAACCTCGCGTGTCGGGGTCCAGCTGCCACCGACGGAATCCTCCCGTCCCCTGGGAACTGCCTCCCGTCGAGACCAACTCTGTTTATGCGCAAAACGTTCATGGAACACGTCATTTGGAAGTATGATGGCATCGACGGGCGTTTTTAGCCCTCCCGAGCACGATATCGCGGTGGACGCTGCTTAATAATATTCACGGAATGTGCCGGGAGATTTATCGACAGAAACTACCCGCGGGCGCTTGTTTTTGCATCTCCGAGCGAACTGGGGTTCGAAAACTGTCATCTTCAGAGAGCTATGCGTTCATTCACATAACCTGAGTCAACAAAATTTGGCCGTGTTTGTTTTTGGTTTGTCGTTTGAGCCCGTTTATTAAAACGCCGACGTCGTCAGTTGTGCAGTGTGATTGCATCAATCTGTCCCGCAACAAATTCCTGTGTCATTAATGTACGAAATAGC
This sequence comes from Ladona fulva, assembly GCA_000376725.2. Classification (NCBI taxonomy): domain Eukaryota; kingdom Metazoa; phylum Arthropoda; class Insecta; order Odonata; family Libellulidae; genus Ladona; species Ladona fulva. The sequence continues at coordinate 226,901 of KZ308535.1, forward strand.
AAAAAATTTGCTTGAATTTTGTCACGAGGTATTTACTTTTCTATTTACTTTATCTACTTTTATACCACTACTGTAGTAGAGCGTAGATTTTCAAAACTATGATTTTTGAGTTCATTTATACTGCTAGAAATGTAGTATGCTAAATAAATCATTGCATTTGCCGAAATGATGGTTAAATCTTTAAGTCCCACAGAATTATGTATTCTCTCCAGACAAGGCCTTAAATTTAAGTATGGTAAAGGCGTCATTTAAAGAAATAATAACGTTGGTAATGGGTAGAATTCGCTGTCAATCTTTTTTTTTTCAGAATTCCTTTATTCTCTAGATTTCTCGCAAACATCCCACAGTCTGAAGAGAGGTTTAAGTTACACGGATAGGCTGTGCATAATTAAATATACCTATTGAACTCATAGCGATCTTGCCAATGCTCTCTGTGATTGCAACATTGACCTCTTCTATTCACAGTAATATCCTTCTACAACCTCTGCTTCAGACACAATTATACACCTTTTCATGAACTCTTTCTATACTTTAAGGTTTGAGCTTCTCTTGTCTGTGCCAAATGCGTTTATTTCTATTGAAACAAGATGAGGAAATATATCACTGACTTCGGATAAAGGAAAGGAAGGTAACTTTGTAGGTTGAAAACCTACGGAAATCCCAAAGGAAATTTTCACACTTGTTATCACTGACTTCGTTTGAAAACCACGAATTCATCTCCATTCAACTTAAATACCGAATATGTTTTTTATTTATTCACAAGTTTCAACCGCGGTTAAACACAAGTCTGGTGGCATTTTAATCACATAATATACAATTATTTAAAAATGAAAACAATTCGCAACAGCTAATCGCTACTATATGATATACCCTTTATATTACATCGAATCTAAATTTAAATAACATGTCCACACAATTTACGTTGCTATATCTCAATAAACTCTGCATCGTTTTCTAAGTTTCTTTTTATTTTTAGTTAAGGGTATGAAGACCTCTTTGGGCAAACTATTCAACTCTTCAATTCCCCCATTTACGAATAAATAAATGTGACAGTTCATTTGCGTTTAATCCGAATTCCTTTGGCGCTTCCCAGTCTTTTGTATCCCAGGCCTAATTCCAGTCTTTTCCGATGGATTATTTAGAATGACGCACATGCTGACGCACAGAACCGCGCAGGACTTCCCACAGCATTGCCGATCCAGCAACAAACAATTGCGTAATGGTGCATTGAACCAGCGCATCAAAGGAGCAGACGTTCCGTTCGATCGGATCCCACTTTCTGTCCCCATTTGGTCTCGGTTTGTTTACAAAATCTTGACAGGACGAGAGTACGTTTGGAGCACACATTCCAGAAGATGGGCGCGAACGGAAGTTTAAAAACAACGGCCGGCATAAACAGGTCAGCGCTGGGAGAACGAATCCTTCTGCGTCAGCTAAATGGTCAGAATTTGTAATTCTAATGCTAAAATACCCCACAAAACGATAGGATGGAGTGGGCGATGGGATTCAGTTCCATTTTTTAGAACCTGCAGAATGGAAATGATTAAAACCTCGCGCTATTTACTTAGGTGGCCGAATCTATGAATAGCCCGAGAGGGAATGTTCGAGTTGAACAAAGGGTTGCCTTCTCTTCCTCCGCTAATGCTAACCAAGTGTTTATAGATAGCGAGATGGCTGCAGTCTGTGGATGTTGTCTTCGCGGCCGAAGGCGTCATAAAGTATCTCCAGTCGTGGCATCTCATCAAAGGCCAAAGAGAAAGGAGAGGGGAGGAAGAGGCGTCAATGTTAAGTGGAAGGGCGGAAGAATGATAGGAAAGGGAACTGCGATGAGGATGGAGGAAATGAAAGATGAGAATGAGGGAACGATAGAGAAATGGGCATTGGAGATAATTAAAGAGGGAATACGCGAGAGAGGGATATAATCGAGGAGTGAACGCTATTAAGTGAGGAGACGAGGTAAAGCGGTCGGAAGTGATTGATTAAGCGGTTGAGGTTTGCGTTTGAGAGAGTGTATTCTTCCTGGCTTATTCCTGTGTAAACTTACTTCAAAGAACGTAATAACGAGAAGTTTGGGATTCGGGGGAAAAGGATGCTCTCTTAGTTTTCTAAAGAATCCGCACGGCAATAAAGAAAGCTAAAACTCAATGGAAGAAATGGATTGAAAGTGGTATGACGCGAATATAATCGTGAACTGAGGTTGCGTTTTGGTGAGTAATTTATGGGATGTATGGATTGGAAAGGAAGTTTATCCAGAGAAAGTTGGAGTCGATCCTGGTTTGCAGTCGATGTTCCTAGCTATTCATTTGTCTTTTGATACGGGATGGAGAATAATCCTAGTATCTTTTATATACTTTTATCTCAGTCTTAGTCATGGCTCTCATAATATGAAAGCTACTGAGGTACGAGTTGAACTGAATAATAGCATTAATTAAGGTTTCTCCGTATGCAATGTTACGAAAAGTGCTATCCGTAGACATAGAGTCATTGTGCTTCTATAATGTGGGCTTGTTCTGCTTATAGCATTCTGGCACAGAGAGGAAAGCAAAGGAAAACTACCTCACTTATTATCTTGCCTAGTATGTCTAATTTATTCTTCTCTTAGCTATTCGTAGCTGATGGTACAGGGGTTAAAGTCTCAACTCCGGGCTGAATACTCATTACTTATACTACAATATTTGTGATCATTCCTCTCTTTGTTCTTTCATGCTGTTGGATCATACCTTTATAATAAACACAAGACATATCTAATCTTGTTGTATGGTGGATTAAAGACTTACTCCTACTCATCTCTAGAAATTCCAGACAGAATCTATAGGCGCCAACACAACGAAAGAAAAGGGGCTCTGCATTGTTCCTGACAATTTTTTTTCCTATTCAGTCGTTCTTGCCTTAAGTTTATTTATCCCAGCGAAAAGAATTAAATTGTTTTTATTAAGTCTGCAAGTTTTTTTAATGTTCTTATTAACTCTATCATTATGTAAAAGCTAATTTAATCTTATCTAGATACTCGTAATCGCAGGATATTTATCCTGAAATCTAATTAAATCTGTCTTTATTCATCATTTACAAGATTCACATATAATTTGCACAATTTGAAAAGTGATCAACTTTCTATCATTTCATCCCATTTTTTCATACCATTAACGCTATTAAAACCTACAAAATGCTGGCAGTAACAAAAATATTAGGTTAGACTTAGATTTAATATGTTTTTAAGGTTAGAAACGCCTGATTATTAGAGGTATTAACCTTCCATAAGACTAGACTGATAGAAATTCTAATAACTACTAGTGTTGTAGGTGCGTTGGTGCTTGAGAAATGTTACAGAAAAATGGCGAACGTTTAAAAAATTAATCGAATGGAGAAACTTAAATTGTAATGTAGTGGAGGAATGGAATCATCTAGTTACAGAAAAATATAGCAGAAAGAAAACGATAAAGTGAAGAAAATTATGAGAAGTAAATAGGTAATTGGTGTTTTTCCGCCACAGACCTCACTTCGTTTTTAAACGGACCCCTTATTAGATTTAGAAATTTCCTTATAGATATTTTGAGTTTGCATTGAAATACTGCAATTTGGTACCACGATTATCTGCTTAAAAAAATATTTTTCCTAAGTATTTAAGCATAGAAATGCTGCAAAAGTCTGCGCTCACCGATAAAATATACCTGTTGGCTTCAAAACAGAAAGGAAAAATATGAGGATTTATTGTTATTGCAGGTAGACCACTAAACCTGAAGAGCAGTTCTCTATTCCTTTGCGAGAGCGAATGACGACAAATTTTGTTATTTCCGTCCCTCGACTCTCTAGCCAAATCGCCATTGCTGGTTGGCGAAACAAGGACCCTTTGAAACAGCAGCGGATAAACGGCAGATTCTGTCCTCTGATAGATTCCCTGAGAGTGGGGAAATTGCGATTGCTCCGCTCCCCAATCGAAACGAATCCTTTTCCTTCGAAGGAAAAAAACAACAAATAAACATCGACCACGCACCCTTGTTCGACGCATTCCTTCCTCTTGCGAACAGGTGGGATGTCGCACTCGATGTAGAATCGATAGATCAAGAGACGACAAGTCGTTCTCGCAGCAAATGAAATCCCCGAAATTTGTATTACGAGTTGTCGGAACTCCCCTCGTAAAAGTGGTAGTAATGAGAAACGGTATTAGTAGCAGGTGTGCTCCTGGGGTCTTTGGCTCGTTAAATGTTTTCCACTCGACTGAGTATTTCTGGGAATGGATACCCTTGCTTATCTCAATCTTCGGACGATGGTACAGGGCAACCCTGCTGTTGAACTACGGCATTGATTTGTGCGGATGTATTCGGATCGCGTTAAGCTAGTCAAGTCCAATGCAAGATAGGATTCTGTTGACATTGACCATGGCTCCGATGGGTTTCCATTTGATTACAGATGTAAATGAAGAGATTTTTGGATGAAAATAAATGTCTGTAAATTTTGGTTACCAGGGAGTTAAGGAGAGTTACCAGTTAAGGTAGTTAAACAGTTAAGACGGAGGACAGTTGGTAGAGGAGGAATGGTTTTCACACTTCGGTAGTTTTCTTCTTTGAGGGTGGCAGATACAAAAGATGTTGGAATGAGAATAGCGGTAACTGAGGTAGATTTTATTTGCAAAGAGAGTTAATGATAATGGGCTTTTAAAGATATCAGTAATAAAATGAATGATGACTATCACGAAGACTTAAGGAATGGGATAAGGATAGTATTGTCGCTAGGAATATCCTCAAGTAGATATGGACATGAAAAAGTCAGAAAGGATCGAGTGTCGAACTCGGGCCTTTCGCTCTCCGGGTAAAAGCTCAGGCCATTGAGCTATCTTGCCAGAACTTTTTCTTGAGTATGATTCCCGGTCCTGTCAGGTTACTTTTTTATGTCCGTTTCTCCTTGGGGGTCAGATAGGCTGATAAAATTGGTCTGGTAATTGTAGCTCTAAATTTGTGATTCATAGCCGCCGAAACAGTTGATTGAGATATTTTGAGGCCTTTGCAAGGTGGGAATGACGTAGATTTGAAAAGTAAGCTAGGCTACCTGCCTTCTTTGCACATTGAACGTCAAGAGGAATTTTAATGTTTTTGCTATTTCTTTAAGCTCCACTACTACTACTAATCATAGAGAATGGGAACTTTGTATATATTTATGTATGTGTAATGAATCGACTCACAAGTCAGCAGGCGAATTGCCTGCAAACAAGGGGAAAGCATATCACACACCCACTTTTACTGCTCATAAATCTGGTCATCTGGTCACCATGTATAACAGCCATGCTAGGCTAACTCCAGGCTCATATGTGCACATAAATTCGACATATGCAAGTCTTTAACATTTATTTACTTACAATTCAATTTCAAAATTCCTCACATTTGGCATATAGAAAAATGGTAGGGAGCATTTTAAAATGCTCTCTATTGTATATGTGATTTTTTAGGACGTCAACATCAATTCATAATTAATAGAACTCCCCTAAAGTTAAAGTATAAATCGAGGGCATGTTCATTTTCCCAGCATTCTCTTTCGCTCCCAAAACTCTTCGACAGCGTATAAATCGAAATTATTTCTCGTTATCGACCACGCTACATCAAAGGTATGTTTTTTCCTCGTGAAAGAATCCGAGAAATGTAATGGCGCTCCTCTCTCGGGGAGATTAATCGCTAACAATGTCGTCACATCCTTCTGCGGCCGCAACATCATTACTCCAGCATCGATGTTCTCTCTTGTTATATTTCCCTTTGCAGGAATACAGCTCAGGAAATAGGATCAGGGCGAGAGCTTTTGAAACTATTGTGAGGAACTGCGACTAAGTTCTACTACATTTTTCAATCTCAAATACCTGCGGAAATGGAAAATAATGATTTCCTTTCGAACTGCGGATGAGTAATCTAAAGCACAATACTCGTCGAATGCAGTTACCGTTCTCTGTTCATTAGTTTCCCGTTTGTTATTTATTTGGCTTTGTTTGAAAAATATTTTAAAAACCTCTCAGAACGTATAATTTTTAGTGTAATATTTTTACGCGAAAGAAGTCAAAACTAGAATTTAATAGACACCGCGGGATTTTTAATATTTCTTGAAAGATCCATTCTGAAGTTAAAATTAATTTTGCTTCAAAGAAAGGTTACTTTTACTGAAATATTTATAAATTTCATGAATAAATTGCCTTACATCTGCTTCTAGTATGAATACTTTTATCTATTCTTATACGAGTATATATTCAGAATTTTAGAATATGTATTTCCAGGATTTAGTTTCTAGTTTATTCAGTGAGTTTTTGGTTTTATTTGCTAATAAAACTTAGACATTTAATCAACTGCAGATAAACTTAGGCAGACTCAGATTTACTGAGAAAGGTTACAGCAATCTTCACTGGAATGTAGATTAGGCCGAACGGTCTATTAAGCATTAGCTCTACCGTCTATTATCTGCGCGACGCAATCCGAAAAATGATAACGAGCAGAATTGAAATTTCTATGATAAAACGTTCTCCGAATGACTAAAAGGCATATTTTTGATATCACATTGCTATCTAGAACCTAGTGCCATGCAATAAATGGAAAAAGATTATTATTATCATTCAAAAGACTACAATGTGGAACCTATTCTATGGTGGCAACCGTATACATAATTGAACATCATTCTTAGATCATAATTGGACAATAGTAACCTAAAAATAACGTAATATATACAATACAAGTGCAATTATGAAGTAATAGTCAGAGTCAATTTATGTGAAACAACTCAAGATGATCGGTAACTAGATAAAATGCCCCTGAGTTTCCTTAAATTGGAGTAGCGCCCATAGGGAGCGCTATTGCCCACTTTGGGAAACAATTCCTTACGCTAAATTAGATTGAAAAACTTCCAAGAAAGTGTTTTTGTCAGTTGAAAATGTTAACAAGTTTTTGTTCTCCATCTAATCTTAAACCGCTCTAGTTGATTCATATTCTAAATAACTTCCTATATGCACACCTTAAAGTTACTTGGATACAAAGTGGCGTAAAAATACCTCTCATTCGAGAGGTTATCTTTTCAAAAGAAAGTCATTACGCGATTAAATAAGCGTCAGGAAACATGCTTAGAAGGAAAGCGGGTAAATATCAGGCACGCGATCTTTGCAATTTTCAGCCTATTAACGCGATAGCTACTTAACATTCTATCAATTTCACTGCATTTTGGAAACAAAAAGAACTTTATCCCACATATTTGGCCTACTTAAATGTAAACTTCTTCTCTAGGTTCCATCCACTTTTGACTAACGTTGCTCATTTAATCCCTTAACCCAGCCTCTTCTGTTCCCCAATATCTTTTCTCTCATTTTCTGCGACACAGTTCGCATCCGTGGAGCGTAGGCGATTGCCAATCCTAGCGCCCTCTCTATTTGGACTCCGATTCCTAAAAACACGTCTGCGATGAAAAAGAAACCCTTGAAGTTCGTTTTAATCTCGCGATACGTTGCCATCGTTGCATGCACTCATCCATTCACAGCTTTGCGGCCATAAGATTCCCACCACTTCGCGATACCCTGATTGCCACCGGAGTGCGCGCAAAAAATGTGAGGCGAAGCGGCGAAACGCGGCAAAAATTATTTTACGGTTTGCTTCGAGGACGATATTTTTGTATCGCTCCTTTTTTCCCGCAGCAATCAATTGAGGTTCCGCATTAAGGGCCTTGTGCTTCAGCGTGGCTTATGACGCGGTTTTTATCGCTGCTTGGAAAAAAGCGGAAATACTTGAAGCCAGGAAATATGACGTTTTCAATCATAAAACGGTCGTAATCTATCTGTTAAAGCGGGAAATATTTCTCCAGCGCCTGTTTTGAGGAAAGTTTTGAGTATTTTAACCAAAATGGTTTTTTTTCCTCGATTCAAAATTGTATTACCAGGTAAAAATTTTTCCGTGATCAAAACAATTTCCATAAACTATTGACACTAGTTGCTGGTTGGTTACAATGTTATTATTTTGAATGGGAAATCGTTTTATTAACAATTTTCATATATGCGACATCAAATTTTATTTATTCATTTATTACCCAATACCCTCACAAAAATCCATGTACTGGACAACTACAGTGGTGGACACAGGAAAATGGGTAAGGGTGACTTTGCGCAAGATGGTGCGCACCCAGGAAAAATCCCGAGGAAGAATGGACTTGAACAATAACAACAGAAGAAAGCTCAGCTCACAACCATTCCCTAACGGAAAAAAACCGACTAGCCCGGATTCGAACCCGGCACCTTTTAACATTACTCCTCACCTTTCAAGGAAAATAAGTTTACCTTGTGAGAATGAGTCGCAGATATGCCGCACTAAAATTGTTACCTCTCTTTTACAATTTGTATATTGCACTTCAATTTTCAGATTATTGATTTATGTCACAGAAACTACGCAAATTCTCCTTAACATTTTCACATTCGTTATTAAGATTTCTGTTGATATCATTGCATGACTTGAGATGCAAATGAACTGATGCTTCGAAAATGTACCCTAGAGGTAGTAAATAAAGAAAAATACGGATATTTGAATAGCTTTCACTTCAATGGATTATAAATGGGAGGAAATATCGTATGAAAATAACTAAGTCTGTTGATAAAAATGAAGCTGGAGTATGTATTTAAATTTCAGGAATACCTTAATACTCTGGAATTTATTCTAGAGGAATAGAATTCCACTCAAGTAAATGAGTTGGTCAGCAGGGCTATCAATATTTTATCCCTGGTGCGAAAAGAATACAGGGGCTTCTCTCGACCTGAATCATGATGTAAAGGACGCCTGAATAATTCATTCCTATATTTTATGCAACATAAACTGATTCTGAATTTTCTTACTTTAGAATGCTTTTCGATGGAAATCTGTAACTTAAGAGGTAAAGAGACCGAATTCGATTTCCGGAAGCGATATTTTCAAATCACGTTTCGTTCCTAAAATAAATTAGACGTCCATCTATTTAACTGACCTGAAATCTTGATGGAAGACCATTCACTGAACTATTTCCATCAAGGTGCACGTGCACGCAAATTAATATATTTTAGCAGCGTTTCTTTCCGTCCTCTAATTCATCGTTATTTTCAGACTTTGGCGATTTTTCGATGTGACAAGGATTCAGAATATTTTGACGAGTCGGAAAATGGATTCGCTGTCCACTCGAGCAGGCTTCAGCGAAGCAGTTTCGCCGCCTCGCATGCGTCTCCAAACTCAATAACAGTTTTTTTCCTCTCTCTCTTTCCTGCAATTTCCCGTTGGGGGGGACTTTCGACTTCTCTCCCTCAGCTGATATCCCCTAAAATGTAAAACGGGGAGGGGGCGTAGCTTTCCGGCGTCGAAATCATTGCCAGTCGGAGCGGGTTAAGGGGAAGGCCATGGGAAAAAACGGGAGGCATAGAATGTAAATGGTGGTCGTTGACGTTCGCCTTCCAGATGGACGTCGATGTCTTGCGTTTATACGTGTTCAAGGAGGATACTTTCGGAGAGACAGTATGTCTCTTACGGAAAGGTTATGCGCATATATACACACCTACGTATATTTCATTACACATCCGTATTTTTCATCGACAAAAACTCTCTCTTTATATCTCTTTGCCCATTTGCATTTGGAGCGAGCAAAACTCAATCATATTCCGGTCGTTATTTAAACCGAAGCCAATGTTAATGGGATTCATACTCATAAGAAGCGTTTCCAAGTTAAATCAGAACAACCTACCTATATTTATGGTAACCTGCATTTATAATTCACAAAGGAATGCTATTGCCAATAAAACAGTTTTAGGATTTACTTGGTGGAATTGATTTATAACGGAAACAAAAAAAGGTTTTTTGCAATTCCGCATTTAAAAAAATATTGCGGTATACGTTTCGTTACACTTATAACATCTTTAAGGTTCAGTGCTACGAAACCTAGGTCGCAATAAGGCTTTAAACGTGGAATTTTACAAATTATTCTAATTCTTTCCAATGTAGCAGCATGGTATAAGACAGTTAATGGAAACTACATTATTAAGTGAGAAATTTAATGACTCAAAACCTCTTAAAAACTGCAGATTCGTGGGAAACTCGAGATAATGGGTTCTGAAAATCAAAATTATTTCCCATAAAGTCAGAATATACTATGCTGATGATAATATATATTCTCAAAGAGGAGCTTATAGAATCAGCAACTTTATAGGATTTCACTTCACTCTATTTTTAATAGATGTTCTGCGAACCTATCATCTGGGTATTAGAAAGAAAGCGAATAATAAGATTCCTTTTTTCAGTAGGGATAAGGTTCTTAACTGATAGTTAGCCATTAATAATAAAAAAATATGCCAAGTTCATACCTATGTTACTTTAGCTTACGTTACTTCGGTACGTTACCTTGTTCCATCAATGTTACGAAAGGCTCCGCGTGGAAGTAGTTTGGAATGAAGAATTCATACTGCGGGCTGAAACGGAAATCAGTTTTCTCAAAATTGCCATCCCGATTCATCGTGCAATCCATCGATTCGGACTTGTTTTAGTCTCCGGTTCTTCCATCGATCCGATCCGGCGTCGTTACTTTCCCTTTTCATGTCGCTCAAGTCGAGATTTGGTCTCCTTACATTTTTAAAGGGGGCGCTGTTTTGAAACGGAATCGGTGGGTAGCTCCCTCATTCGGGGCGCAGGGTTCGAATATGAGACGATTCCATCCTGAATGGGAAAAACAAGGGATACGGAGACGCACGGACGGAGTATAATTTGGCGACAAGCGGATGGAAATGAGATTTATATGTTCGAGGAGGAATTTTCAATTCGGGCCGAGGGATATTCTTTTTCGCCATGACGGTAGCGGTGAATGTCAATTGGGGAGGGCGAAGGTGGATGGCGTGGGGGTGGAAGTGGGCGACCCATTAAGGAAGGGAAAGGAGGGTGGAAGAAACGGAAGAATTCAGGGGTTTTAGCCCCGAGGAAGAAAGGAATAGGGAATTCGAAAGAGGAGAGGAAGAATGGTTGGTGGAAAAGGAATGCTAGAAGGATAAAGGATGGGAAAGGGCACGAACATTTCGAATTAAAATAAGGACTTTGACATGTACCAGGTTTGGATTTTTATCTAGGAGTCGGCTAGATATATTAAAATTGCCGTCTGCATGAATAAAGACGACGAAAAGGCATCCAAGCACTTTCGGCGTTGGATGTTACAGTCGTGACGTTTCGTTATTTACTGCTCCACCCCTAATCTATTAGTTCCTTTTTCGGAATTCGACATTACTTTCGAAGCGGACGAAATATATTTTTCTACCCTTTTCTCCGCCTAATACACCCTGAGCTTAGAGGAATGAGGTCGAAGAAGTACGTGGTATTCCAGAAATCCGATTAAATCTAAGGAAATTGATTACTGGTAAAATATAAAGATTCTCAAGAGGCGTGTTACGCGAAGCTTTTAGATACTATCTGTGGTGGCGGGCGTTTAAAATGGAAAAACGCAAGCGTCGAACTTAGGGCGTATGAGAAACTGGGGCAGAAGTGAATCACGGAGTGTGGGGTATAAATCATGCAAGAGAATGAGGTTCAGGAGGAGGCGGAATCTTTCGGCCACTTTAGTGGATGTGCCCTAAATGCCCGTCATGGGGAAGATAATTGAGCTACCTATGCGCTCTTCCTTTAAAAGACTGTGATGAAACATTTCATCACAGCGTTTCATTGAATTAATTTTTAATCAGAGTTTTAGCGCTGCTCCCATCCGATGAAGATTAAACTATAAATTTCAAGCGTCACAATAACAACAGCTCCATCTATTCGCGTTCAAAGTGCGTACGCGCTTATTTCTAATTAGTAGTAAATTAGTTTGTTATTACAATATTTCTGAAAGAGCGAATAGCTCTAACTTCTTTAAAGGCAGAAAAATAGTTAAGCTAGTCCAAAGAAATTATTTAAACCGGGGTTGTGTTCCAAAGGTTCTGCTAATTAATACTCAAACAGTGTTTAGCAAAATTCGTTACTTATTACAAAAACAGATCTCTTTGACATTAGGGACCCTATCAAATTTTTATACCTAGGTGCCTCCTAGGAAAGCAGGAACATCGGAGATTTTTAAAACCTATCAGTTGTTTTGATCATAACTGACTTAGGATCAAGAAAACAGGAAAAAAATTAAATTAAGGATTATCTTGTAGGAATTGTTTTCTCGTTTAGTGGTCATTGATCCACCGAGACCCCTGTTTAAGAGGATTTCCTGTAATGAATGCAAGGAAACAATAATTTTAGGTAATGTTCCATGAAAGACCACACAAAGAAATATAAGTGAGAGATTACTTAATACGCCAATTATTCATCGGCACAGACAGTATACCGATTAATCTACACCTAAGTTTAAACCCTCGAAGTAGTTTTATCATTGAATTTCTCCTACAGCTATCTACTTAGTTTTAGATTTTTTAACATTGTTGGATGTCAGGAGGGACACATCAGTCTCAAAATCGCCCTCAATAAGCATGATACATCACTTTTCTAAGTTACCCTTTAAGAATAACCTAAGCGATGCATTGGTGTGCTGTCTCATTCCTTTCATTCGAAACTTGTAAACTTTAACGTATTCTGGATAAATAGAAACAATCTCTCTTATTTTCTCGATTGGTTTTCCCGTAACAGAGGAAGAGGGGGTTTACCGGTAGGAAGGCCGACCGTGCGATTTGGAATGAAAGTAGTAGGAATGGGTTCTTAAGGGTCGAAAAAGTGATGACCCTCTTCGGACGATCGTGCTTTTCTCTTTATTGGTTTATAAAAAGCTTATGAGGAAAGAACTGCGGTCATCTCCTAATATTTCTCTCTCTTCCACCCGGGCCTCCCCGCCTGGTACCAATTGAACCTCTCCAATCAACGTGGGAAGATCGGTACGTGGTGCAAAGGTCATTTGGAGAATCGGCTGTTCCCGTGACCGTGGGAGGGAAGACTTTTTGGACCCCTGGAGTCTGAAAAGAACTGCTCCCATTCGATCCGTATCGGGCCAAGTTCGTCTCGCTAAGTGAAATTGTTATGGCGCAAACTTGTAATTCTGCCGCAGTTTCCAGGAGTCGGTCCGAGAACGTTGCATCACCACGGGTTTTTAGGTCTAAGTGCCAAAAGTCGGACGTTTTCCCGAACGCGTCGTATTCGATAGGCGTCTGAGTGAAACGGTTGTGTCATTAACATCACAACGGCTGAATTATTCAACGACTCAAGCGTCGATGTGCCGGAAATGGTTTTTACGAGGATCTGAAGCAACTATGTATGTGTTTGTTGGAAGGCTTCGCATTAGTGATAGGCGGGACAGAAAAACTTAAATGCGCATACAAATTCAATTAATGTCAAATGAAAATTCATCTAAATCTACATTACAGTACTGCAAGCCGCCTTTCGGTGTGTGAGAGGGGGTGTGAAAACTAAGCGTTCCAGTTACCTCTTCAGCTTATTGTTATCGCTCGCGGAAACTATTAGTCCCAAAAAAGACTTATCTCGCATATATTTCTCTTATTTTACGCTCATTGCTATTGTTAAAAGTGTTACACAAGGAAATTTTTCGCCGAGTGATATTTTTAATATTACGATTTTACATAAGCGAAACTTTACCTTATTCCCATTTCTTTATTCTCCTCTGACTTATCGCTATTTTGCTGCGAACCATTTAAGTTTCATCCCCACATGAACGTTCCTATCGAGACTTACACGAGATTTTCTTCCGCGAATTTTCTCTAACTGTTCCATAACTTACACATTAGTCTTTAATTATTATCAGAAAGAAGAAAATTATCATTAGGAACTGAGAGTTATGGCTGTGCTGGAGTTATGGGGTAAAATGTTCTCAGATATAATTAAATGTATTAGAAGCCTCCATCATTTTTGGGTTCAGGACAATAGAGTCGATAGAAAGTGCCTTAACAATTAATTTTCTTTTCAAATACTCTCATTTTGGCCATAATGTAACGCCTCGTTCCTTTTCACCGGTTTCCTCGCGCCGTGTGGGATAACAAATAGACGATCCCATGATTTACCCAAAGACTTTGGATATGAGTATTCCCGCGTGGGTGATAAATAGCGCCTATTTTTTGGAGCAAGTTAAGCCGCTTGGCATCACTTATTCGCATTTTCGAACGCGCAATTTAACCGCCGACGTCGCCGGGTCGTCGCTTTTATTTTTAACGAGTGGAGGATGTTGTCAGCTTGTCGTAATTACACTTTCCACCATTTATTCGCCACTATTTTCCCCCTCAAACATCTCCTGCTACCGCAGATACGTAAATCGCTTTCTGAAAAAACGCTTTTACCCCTCTCCGCGAGAGACGAAATATATTATAGGAAAAAACCCGCGTTCTGGATAACTTATTACGTCAACTTAGGAGAACGAAGGGGAAAATAAGTAGGAAACGGAAAGTGAGAGGGAAGACGACGACTTTCGAAACCTAATGTTCGATTTTCTCATCCCATTTCATCTCGTTCTTCATGTCTCTAACTCGCTGCGTGCGCCTGATTCGATATGCATGTGATTTTATCTCTCATTTCTCTTCCCATTTCGACCGCAGTTGCCACTTGACCGATCTGAATTTGATTATCGCGTCAACGTAGCTCATTTACTGATTTCCAAAATTCAACAATATTTAAATCGATGACTGAATTGAAAATAATGTATGATCTTTGCCATGGTCTGTTGGTAGTCAAAAACCGACAAGTGATAAGTTTGTATTGTGGACGTTGCCAAGTTATGTTTTATACATTCGTGGTTCAAGTTTGTCTTCAGCCAAATGACGCACGTCTTTTTAGAGTCCGATTCTACTTTATAAATAGACTTTAGCATAAGTGATAAGAAGTACTTCAGTCTATGCTGCACCTCAGATTACAGAAAAATAACAGCAGCTGTTGATCAAAAGAGTCTCTTGATGATTTAGATTAAAGTATCTCTTTCAAATTTTGTTTTAGTATCTCGAAGTACCACCAAGTGGATTGACCAATACAGCCACATTTTAAGGTCATATAGTCTATTATTATCCATATGTAATTCATTTATCAATGTTCTATCAATTCAGCCGCTAAAAGTCCATTTTTACATGTACCTGTGATAAAAAGTGCCAAAAACCTTTCATTTGATCTTCCATAAATGATATTTATTCTCAAGTATCATAGATGCATGGAATCTAAACGTCTCATTTTTAAACGCGTCGCAGTAAACAAGTCGAATAACGTCTAGTGTTATATCTGTACAAAAATAAAAACAGATTTGATCGAATCGAGTCTTACTTACCCAGTAAGTTACAAGATCTAAGCGTTCGTGAAAAAAATGTATTAATATAATAGCCGAGGTTACTACGAAGAATTCATTAGTAACAGTATCAGGATAATAGTGCCAACAGTTCCTATAAGTAAGAGTCAAATGTCGCGACGTTTTAAAAACACGTGAACCATCACAGGAACGAAAAGTGCACATTTAATCGTAACTCTTTCAATATAAAGGCAAAATTAGTCGTCTTATCCTTCATACGCAAAAACCAGTAGCTGCGTACTTGAATTCACATCAAGATTAAGAAATAACAAAAACACGCTTCGAGTCTAGTCATGAAGCCGCATCTTGAATCGCTTACGAGCCTAACAATTCGCCTAAGAAAGCGTCGACGGAACGTCTTTTGCACAGGTTATTTTCTTAAGGAAAAGAAGGGGTCGAAGCCGTCGTCTCTTCTGCGATACAGGTCGATCCATCTTTTAAGTCCTCGCTCCGCTCAAATCGCTGTCTTGAAGAGAGGGAAGCGGAAGCCATCAGTATCGGGTACACACAGTAAAACTTAAGGACCGAACCCCTCTGCCTTCCTCACCACACCTTCCTCCCTTGTGGACGCCGCTTTTTTATGCAGCATCTTATTTTTTCCTGAATACGTTCGCTAGCTGAGCCCGAAAAAATCCATACTCCTTATTCATTGTTCGGACGTACCCTGTTTACGCCCTCAGCTCGGTGACGAACAATAAATCATCTTTTCCCCTCTTTGAAGCGGCCATATTTCGCTTCCATTCTCTCGCATCCACTTATCCCTCACCTTTCCTTCCCTCGTTCTAATTTTCCCCCTTTCTCCTTCACTTTTCCTTCGTATTATCCCCATGCTCGCGCTTGGATTTCGACTTACAGTGCTTTCCCGATCTTTGCGTGCTGTTTTTCATTTTCTGCCTCATTCCTTATTTTTATCTTAACATTTTCCGTTGCTAAATATTTTGCTCTCTTCTTCGTCGTTTTGTTTAGTATATTTTGAGCGTTTTGTGCTTCTCCTTTCACACGTTCTTCCTTCAACGCAGTTATTTTCTCTATTTCTTTGTTTTTGTTTTCCATCCTATTCTTTTTCTGTTTTTCCTCTTTTTATTTTCTGTAGCGAGATAACGATGCTTTTTAAGCATGTGTACATAAGTAATAAAATGAAAATCTGGCTGTTTGGTATACCGCCCGGATGCTAGTTTGTAAATAAAACTCTCCACCATTATCCAAAGCTCCAAGACTTTTGAAAAGGAATGAGGCTTTCTAGGTAGGATGAGGAGTGAGTTAGTTTGCTCTATTAAATCAAAATATTAGGAGTGAAAAACTTACAAATAAGTGAATTACAATATAGATAACACTTTTAATCGCATTTAATTAGAAATGACCAGAAATAATATAATTAACAGTTGAAAAGACTGACACTGAAAGATATTTTTTCAATGCAAGATACATTTTTCTGTATCCTGTATCAAAATAGAAATGAATAATATTCCATTCATCCAAAAATTATATCATTAAGGTTAAGGACCTATTTACCATAATAGTGACAATTGATACTTCAGAAGGTATTTTGAAAATTGTTGCTGATTGTCACAATATGATGTTCAAATAACGTAGCAAGAAAAATTCTTCCAAAGACATCAGAAAAGGAGTATTTGGTAAGCGAGTTCACTTTTATCAAACGCTTTCTTTCAAACGCTTTCTTTCTTTCAACTTCGGAAGAGAATCTTCTATTCATGTTATCTTTATGCTAAAGTATTGTTTCGTTGATTCATTTGAGGGCTCAATAACCTCGAGTAGTTAATTTTCTAAATGTATTTATCCCCTCTGCTACTACTTTCNCATGTTATCTTTATGCTAAAGTATTGTTTCGTTGATTCATTTGAGAAAGGCTCAATAACCTCGAGTAGTAAATTTTCTAAATGTATGTTTCCCCTCTGCTACTACTTTCCTTTCTCTCGCCCTCCTGCTCTATCGTTCCCTATACTTCTGCCTTTCGCCTCACCTACAGTTGTCATTTGCCGTATATCATTTCGTTTTACCAATCAACTCCGACATATTCTCGTCCCCTCTTTCACATATTCCTATACATCTCGCTTCCATCATTCCCTTCCTCCCCTCTTGTGGAGATTCATGAGCCTTTCGCGAAAGAAATCTCACTCCTCAGGACGTTTCGTTCCGCGGCAGATATGGTGCGCAAGACGAATCCCCGACGATAAGTCACATCCCATTGTTGTCTCGGATTCCCATAAACCGCTCTCTCTCTCCCACCCTTTGGTCTATCTGAGGTTTACAACCAAAAAGATTTTATCCCATTTGTCCCTCCATCTTCTCTCCTTTATTTCTTCACCGCTCTAGACGGAGCATTTTCTCTTTTTCCCGCCATTTTTCCCACCCCCAACGCCCCTCCTATTCCCTTTCCCATGGTTCACAACGCCTCACCTTCACCCCCCCAATCGCCCCTTCTGCAGTCTCCCCAAATCCCAACAAACCCCCCAATGCCTACGCAACATCCCCTCAGCGTCCCCTCAACACCTCCCAGCATCATAGTAACGTCCCCCATCTCATTCCACTTCTCTCTATCTTCTTCCATCGCCCCCTATCCTCCTCCCTCTCCCGACCTTTTTCGCACACTCTTGCTTTTCCCCTTCCCCAGCAAGCACCCCAAGTCCCTCTCGACTTCTTTTTTTCTTCTCATCTCACTTTCACTTTCCCTGGACATCGCCCATTTTACTCCCACCGCTCGGATCTTCCTTTCACTACCACAACCTTCCCGTCTTTCTCTCACTAAACTTTCCCGAAATCTTCTCTCATCTCCGTTCTTCTTCCCTTGATGCCCTTTTTACTACCGGATTCTCCTTCTTCAGCACCGCCTATCCACCCTTTCTTTGTCGACTGCCGAAAAAGTTTTCATTTAAGAAATTGCGGCTCTTCCGTTTCCATGGTATTCGCTTTTCGAGGTCTGGGGGAGTGGGCGCGTTTGAGTATTCGAATGCTCCGCGATGTTTGCAGTTCCGCGATTTCTCGAAACAGTCGTGATAGGTTTGTTCTGAGGACATCTACGTGTTTGCTTTCTCGAATTCCTCCTTTGGATTCCATTTATTGGCCCTCTTCATGTTTGGCCGGATGAGTTTCTTTTGCTCGTTTTATCTTCCTTCTTTCATCTTGCGTCACAGGCCTATTTTCCGAGTTAACTATGCGGTATTTAAACTCCTGCTGCCCCGTTGTGGCTTTGTTTCGCTTTTTTAAGACTTAAGTACGACTTTTTTCGTAGGCTGCCTTCCCAAAATGCCGCCAAAAACACTTCGTATTAGTTATTTCTGTGGGATTTTAGGAAGTGGTTCTTTCTCCCTTAGTTGCAGCATCATATTTTGAAGTTTTATAGGGTACAACTTTTTATTTTTACTGCCACATTCTCTCCTTTACCTCAGCATAACTTTTTTGAAAGGAAACACTATTTAAAGTCTACTTCTACATAAAAATTTTATTCACGTTTTCAGAAGCTGTTGCCTTTTCTGCTTAGCATAAACTATAATGCTAAGTAGGGCTAATAAATTCAAAATTTTCTTCGCCAGGATTTTATATCCGCTTTTCCCATATTTTCCTGGAAAAAGCTGTTATCTCTTTGAGATATTTTGTGAGTGCAGTTCATTGTTGCGTAAACTTTAGCTTGCATGTTCCTCATGCGTGTGCTAGAGAAAATATTTGTACCATAAGAGTCATCNTGATGTCCAAGGTTTCTATTGTCGTGGATTAACGTTCCACAAGTAATCGAATATCCAACCTCTTGTCTATAATGTAGAGATGGATAGTTCGGGGCGGGTGGTGATGACAATCACTTTCGGAGTGACTTCCTTCATCACTCGGTTGTATTCTTATTATCATGTTGATGGTGCTTCATTGTATCTCACTCTCCTTTTTCAGTATCCTAGGGCTGCATCATCCTCATTTTTCATATTCAGATACAGCTCGACAGCTTCTCCTTGCTCAAATTGCACTGTTGGTGGGTTAGAGACGCGACCGATTATCTGCCTTATCACATTCACAGCTTTATTCAACACCTCAACCACAACACTCCTAATCGATCGCATTTGAATCTCTATGTTCTTTCAGTTTTTGTTCCTAGATTAAAAAATACATTTTTCAATCCATCCTATTGGAGAGGCCTACATCCGACGTCGGATTGAAAATGGCTGATGATGATGATGATGATATATATACACACACGGGTATATATGATGTAGAAAATTTTGTTGTGAACAAAGCCGTTTACAACTCTTTCCTTCATTTTCAATTCAAGATTTTTTTTTCAATCATATCTACATGATTTCGAACGATTTTTCCTATTTAGCATTTTCCATCATTTACGTATTCAGCAGTAAAGAAGTACGTGCTGGGACAGAGCGCAGTTTGATACCTGAGATATCGTTTCGACGTTGTTTTGTATGGAATCGAAGAACATATCCTCTTTTCATAAATGTATCAGAAAACAGCGGTTGGGATTTTTGGAGCATTCATAAATTTATCAGCGAGAGTTTGTTCAGCTATTGTATCGTCGATCCTACGCTTCAGTGTAAATTTTATCTTCCACAAGCATTCGCTAACATTTCTGTGCAAGACGAAGGACATTACAGTATAAATCTTCGCGCATGAATGTTATCATCGGAACGATGGCATTTTGCATTTTACGTCACACTGCGTTATCACACACGGCGATTCATGCGAGGGTCCACACGCTGAGGCATAAATAAACAGACTATAATCGAAAATTTTGTGCGTGGGTGGTATGGCGCAAACGAACTAACTGAATTTTGGCCCTGAAATTTTACACGCGCTTCTAAATCTTCACGTTAGAGCGAGTGATATTTGCTCTCATATTTATGGGGCACTAAAGGTTGCGATTTGATATCGATTCTTTTTTTGATCTCGTGGTTTTTTACTGGTTTCTCTTCCTTTCATCCCGCTCCCATTGTTGCCCCAGCCCTTCATAGTTACCGTAAACATGAACGACTGGTGACCATGACTTTCCCTTATCCATCTGCTGCTGATTTTCATAACAATTAATTCGGTAGCTAATAGGCTTAAGAGGTATTCAGTTTGGTTGTACGGTTGGTGTTTTACCAGTAAAAAAAATCACAAAAGTATATTTGGGAAGTAGTGTTCTTAAACCCTTAAAACAGCAAAGTGTTAATAAATGTAAGATATTTTCTTTTGATTTAATAAATAGCTAAATAATACTTTAAGTTAGTTATCCTTACTTAAATCCTCCGCTATGTGAAGTATACGATAGTCACACAAATGATCGTAAGGGAGTTGAGATTGAGAGTGAAAACAGAAGAGAGAGCTCGGAAATAAAGAAACTGTGGAATAGAGCAAATGAAGAAAAAGATCGATGAGTATAAGCAAATAAAAAGATGGACGCTGTTTAGATATATAAAGACATAACAACGAATCATATTAATAAACATTTATAACAGAAACACTCAAAAACAGGTTCCTATGCTAAACCCTAAATAACTGGAATGTGTGTGTTCCTCTCAGGTAAACGTTAAGGTTGCCGATTGTAGTAAAATTTGCTAAAACAATTTCAGAGAAAGTAAATATTCGATGTTTCTCCGAAAGAATTATTGTAACGAATTATTGTAAAGAATTATAAAACGAAGCTTTGAAAGCATTTCTTTATTGTGTTTGCAACTGTCATTTCCTCCGAATATATAAAGGTTTCTGCCACTCAAACAACACGGAACGCAGTCGAGGGAAGGCCATTGTGACGTACAATTTACGCTATAAATTTCAGAATTGCTCGATTTTTCATTCCTCGCAGCGACGATGACATAGTCGGAGAGAATTATTTTTATGATAATCTTCCATCTCAATTTATCACTTCAATTTATGCTCGGACGGTTTTGGACCTCAATCTCGAGACGTCTCCTTTTCTCGCTTGCTCGAGCATCACCCTTCTCATTCATTACGCAGCGGTGTTGTTTAATTTTTTGCGAATTCATAGTCATCAATATTGCGCTGACTTTGTGTGAATCTCTTCGGTAGCCTTCGCGCGTATAATGTAAAATGTGTTCGAAATTGAGGAGTGAGGGAGGAGTCGTAACAAACAAAAAACAGTCGTAGATAAATGATCCGTCGGATTTAAACCCCTATTCTCCTCTCTTAATTACATTTTCTCCTCCTATTGAAACCCCCTCCTTTTTCGCAGCTCTTTAACCTCCGTCGTCCCATCCTCTTGTTTTCCCTATTAAGGCTTTGTTTTTCCTCGAAAGGCTTTAGCGACTCATTCATTCGGAGTCCGTGTCCTCACCATTCCGTGCCCTCTATGAAAGTTTTAGGAGCATTGGTCAGAGTTTTCATCACCTCCGACTTCGGTCGCTTTCTCATTGTTTGGTGACGTTTCCTATCATCTCGTCAAAATGTACTTATAAGCGGTCCGCGACGAATTGGAGAAATGTGAGAGTAGAATAATAATATAATACAATAATATAATATAAATCTATTGTCCTAGGACTGTGTTCTTTGGAACATGAAACAATAACAGAAGAGACTCTGTGGTGGAATAACAAAAGAAGAAATAACTTAACAAAACAGGACAAAAAATATTTAGACAAGCAAATGAGATACAGCTCACAAACTGAATGACAATATCCACAACCTATACAAAAATAGCAAAATCCTAGAATAATAACGTAAATATGCAGGGAAAAAAACAGGCAACATATGTAACAGAATACACGTAATAGAATATAATTTTATACATAGTTACAATACTATGTGTTATGCAGAAACGATAACAATTTTAACTTAAATTGATACAAATTGTTCGAGTCAACCACACTACTAGAAATTCCGTTCCATACTGTTAGACCAGTGTTTATAGTAGATAGCTAGTATACATTAGTTCTACTCTTTGGAATTATAAATCGTATTCTAGCTCTAACAACTCTGGCAGAAACATTCAGATTTCTAATTATGTATTCATAGAAATATTCAGGGGTCTTAGAAGAGAATATTTGAAGATAAAGACATAAATTAAACATTTTTTATGTTCCAGATTTAAAAACTTTAACTTAACATAGTAGAATGTGTAAGTCGATCAGCGAATGGCTGTGCAAATGATGTCCAAGGTTTCTATTGTCGTGGATTAACGTTCCACAAGTAATCGAATATCCAACCTCTTGTCTATAATGTAGAGATGGATAGTTCGGGGCGGGTGGTGATGACAATCACTTTCGGAGTGACTTCCTTCATCACTCGGTTGTATTCTTATTATCATGTTGATGGTGATTCATTGTATCTCACTCTCCTTTTTCAGTATCCTAGGGCTGCATCATCCTCATTTTTCATATTCAGATACAGCTCGACAGCTTCTCCTTGCTCAAATTGCACTGTTGGTGGGTTAGAGACGCGACCGATTATCTGCCTTATCACATTCACAGCTTTATTCAACACCTCAACCACAACACTCCTAATCGATCGCATTTGAATCTCTATGTTCTTTCAGTTTTTGTTCCTAGATTAAAAAATAAATTTATCAATCCATCCTATTTTTTCATTATATGTGTTGATCGTGGCGAAGGAAATTCTAAAGAGTGGGTGAGTGATGTAGGATTTTCTATTACTGTTGAAAGACGTCGAAAAATTTCACATTTAAAGCTTTGGAAGCTCTTTTTTTCTCTGTGAATAGCACCAGAATTAAACATTATTTCAGACACTCATTATCTCAAGGGAAAGGGTGAAAGATAACTTTGCACATTAAGGAGTGCGCCTAGGAATACTCCAAAGGAGAAAAGGACATGAAAAATGCCTGTCAAGATCCGGGTTCGAGTCCCGGTCCTGTCAGACTTATCTCATGTCCATTTCCACTTGAAAATACTCATCATCTCCAAAACTCACTCTAAATATATTACCTTTTGACGTTTACGTTGCGTTTATATCAAGATAGTGAATTTAAAGTTAAAGTGCCACCAATTGAAGTCCAGTAATACTTCAAATCGCAGCTAAGACTTGGGAAATCAGTGAATTTCGTATCCAGTATCACCACCAAACAATTCCATATTTTCCCTTTGCATTCGACGGAGTGGCACATTTCTGATAGCAGATTGTCCTTCTTTCCTTACTCCTTCAAATTTCCCGTTCGATAATTTTCAAGTTGACGTTCGAGAGACGAAAGATAGACGCTCTGCCGAGGATGCGCATTCCTCACTCCCATCACGCGTTTCACAAGACGTCGTCGAGAATCATGCATAATTTATAGCGAGGTGCATAAAACGGAGTTTAGAAACCGGTGCTCATTTCGTCCGCCGGGGAGTGCATCGAGAGATCCACCAGAAATCCACCGAAACGCCGTATTTTTCACTTCGCGTAGACGGAGGTTTCTTTTTCGAAACGAAATTAAAAAGTCGGCATTCACTCTTGGCTCCGACGATAAACGCTCTCTCTTTCTTATGGGAGAGAGGGACGCGATAAGGTCCCCTTCCTCCTTTGACGTCAGATGCTCTTGCGGAAATAGGCTTTGAGAAAGAACGTATGGGACGGCGAATGAGAATTTAGCTAGCGAGAGATAGGGAAGACTTGGCGCTGTCTGCGAAACTCGGATGGCGGGGATGTGGGCTGAATCAAATGAAAGAATCGCGACAGGCACCCGGGTTGAAGGAGACGCTCTCTCCAATGCTGCAGCTCCTCCGTTACTTAAACCACCAAGTTCATAGGAGCTTCGCATGTGCTTTCTCGTCGAAAAAGTAAGAAAATCCGCAATCAGAGGGGATGACTCGGCGGAAGACTTGAAAGGGATGCTTTCGGTGTTTATTTCCTTTGCGGCAGCTTGCCTTAAAATCGCGGCTCGGCTGTTCTGAGCTCTGACCTCCGACGAACAGTGCCAACGTCTCAAGGATTTCATCATATTACTTCATACTAACTTTACTTGCTTTGTGAGGAGGATGGAGTAAAGTCTCCCCAACGGTATTCATTTCAGTATTTCTCTTGGTTAAATAATACGAGGAAAGTTTTTCATGCACTAGTAAACGATAGCTTATCTTGACTTATTAGAGTTAATTTGATACGATTATGTCAAATACAATACTTCTACTTAGGGAGAATCTGGAACGAATGGATTCTCCTTTGAGAATCAATCTTATTGGATGGCACCCATGATATTGTTTTCCATTCCTCTCTGATGTTATCCAATCTTTACAGCTCTTCGTAACTTCTGTCTCCCATATTTTCCAAAATTATATTACAATAACAAATTCTACAAGTGTTGGTTTCACGCAACGTTTATTTATGCATCGACTAATTTATTAGCTAAAATCTCAGCAATTTACGGTTTGAAACAAAGGTGATGTAAATATTCTCATTTATGAGTTAACGAGAGCAACGAGAAAAAACGAGTTATGTTTTGGAAAATATCCCAAAAATCGACGAACCATAGTTGATTATTCAACGGGATTAAATAGAAACAAAAGCAATAATAACTGCTGTTAGACAATCACGACGTATTCGTCGTATAAACCGTTCGGCCTTACGTTGTCAATAAAGATAGAGGTATAAGCTGATAAATACTTATACATCAAGGTATAATAACATAATAAATGAGCAAAGTTTTCTTAGCAGACCCTTTCCATAAACAATTGCTAAAACCTTATTATGCTTAAAGATAGATTTGCATTGAATGAGGGAAGCAAATTCTTTTTTTGAGGCACGCGGGAAGTTATTCATAGTACAATGGGTCGCATGCATTCCCGGGGAAGAAAGATTCATCTTTGATGATCCTAAATAAACGAGGTATGTGCCGCAGAATAAAGACGGGAGATTTTTTGCATCTTTTCCTGACTTCGTCCCGCTTATTGATACACAGAATACTTGTACTCTTTGAACTCGGCGCTGCGTGGGCTCCAAAAGGGGCGGATGTTTACAGAAACCATTCTTTTGTACAAGACCCAATTTTAGAAACTGCAGTCATCGCTCGGTATTTTAGGTGCAGTCACAGGTGTGCGTAGTCATCCTGAAAATGGGAGTCGGGATAAAGCGGGAGGGATCGATGGAAAGGTTTGAACGGCGATGAAGCCGATGAAACGGCGAAAATTTGATATCGGTACCTCAAAGAACAGATTGGAAAAGCGAAAACTAGATATGAACATATGCATGCATTTCGAATTTTTCTAATTCACCATTCTGTAAGTAGCATTCAGTTGTAAGAGGTTAGTACTATATTTGAATTATCTTTTTTTGATCGCACGGATATAGCATGGATATGCTCTACATTACCTAATCCTGAGGCAGATTCATCCCCAAACCTCCACCATTACCTACCACAAGATCTGGAGAGAGAATGAGGCTCACTAGGCAACTGGGGAGTAAGGTACTTTTCTCTTGCTTTCAAAAATTACTTACATCAGTAATGTCTAGCTTAATAAATGGTGGCAAAAGTCTACCATGGTCTAAAAGTCTAAAGCCAATGACCCCATGGATAAAATTTTGCTTAGCATTCAATTAGTGACGAGGATGAATGCTACAGTTCGGTTTCACTTGTACTTCAATAGCCTTCGAATTAAAACAGTCATAAAAGAGGCTGCGAAAATAGTAAATGAAAGCGATTTGTCTCTATCTTGTGCCAAGAGATTGATGGAAGCGTGGTTTGCTAATTTACGATACATTTATCGTACCAAAGAAGAAAGAGGGGAAATGAATTTCCTATTTATTTCGCTTACAATTGTTGAATCTACTATTCTGATTTTCTGCTACATCACTACGTCGTGCTTCGGAAAGACTTTTCTTTCTTTCCGATTTTTTTTAGATAATATTTTTCATCATTTTCCCCCATCTGAAGCGATTTCCTATGTTACTCGGTCTTGCGACGCAGTTGCATTCCAACCGAACAAGTCCGAGGGATCGCCATATTACCCTGCTTCTTGCAATTATGAAAGCGGTATGGCTTCCGTTGATGATGTTTACTAGGACTCCTTCAAGCGTGTCGAAATCGCATGCGCCTACACACAAATTTTCCCTGCTTCTGTCCAACCCTGGGAAGTATCTAAACATCCTTATCATCATCCTTGGTCGAGTCACGCTCTTCTAAAATTCCGTCCTTGGCAGCTTTGTCTCCAGACTTCGTCCTCATTGTTGCATAAAGCTGACGTTAAAGAATGGATTTTGTGTGCCGTTTGGAAGCTTCTTTGAACCATTAAATTCACTGACGAGCAATTAAGCTGATGATATCCTTTCTTCGGAGACCTTTCTTGCACGCTTTTATTCAACATCGATGGTAATCCAGGCAGAATAGGTATTTTGAACCATGTTTGCTCGCCTGCTTTTTTGTCCCGCCTTCCTTCCGCCTTAAATAATTTTCCTTGCACCCGAAAAACATCCGATTCCCATACATCCACTCCCTTCCTTTACCTTTCCTCTATAACTCTTGTCTTCCCAGAATTCGCAAGAAATGGGAGTTTCTTTTTTATCTTATCACGTCGTTGGCTAAGGATGCCATCTCTCCACCGAAGCCGTCTCAAATCCTCCTTTCCTCGAGAGCACTTTTTCGCATCTTTCGCTAATACGCCATCTAGCTTAAGCATTTTCACAGAGAGCTAACATCATGGCGCTGGTCTATCGGAATAGTCCGAGGGGGAAAGTGGGAAAAATAACGCCTTTTATGATAATCTCCCCATTGAAGGATATCGAGTTCATCCCCGTAGACGAGAGCGTCTCGCTAATATTCACTCAACCCCTCCACAAATTCCGAAAAACGACCTTCAGAAATATCGCTGGAAAATGTTTTGCGCCCCTTAAGAGAAACACCTCTCTACTGGCGGAAGGGAAAAGAGTAGTCGAGTATCTTTATGGTTTATGAATATATTCCGCCATAAAGAGCGCGAAATATGGTAAACAAAAATGTTTTCACAAGCTCGCGAACGCTCGCGACGTGGAAGAACAAAACAAAGGAGGGAACGTATCACCGGAGCTGGCTTTCGTCCAAGTCCTCCTTTTTTCTCTTTCCATACACATGCACAGGTTTAGGGGTCGAGTCTCTTTTTTTCACCGTGAGTCAGTAACGTATTTCGTAATATCATTCCCTCTCGAACGGAACTCTGCATCTCGTCTCCGTCTTCGTTCCATTTCTGTGGAAATGTACGCCTTTCCTCTACGTTTGACCGGAGAGGACGGCGGGGCATTTTCACGTTCGAGTTAATCTCTCCCTGGAAATCACGGAAAAAAAATTCAGGGGCGTTGTTTATTTTTGAAGTCCCCATGCGACCGCGAGACTAGAGATAAGTCTTCCCGTGTGGGGAAATTAAGTCCTGAAAGCGGAATCGTTAGGCTACATTATGGTGTAACCCGGCTCTCATAGGGGATCATTAGGAAGGTGCATACCAAACCTATCATAAGTAAGCTAACTAGGGAATCAATTTTCGAGTGCCAAGCACTCGGGTACTCAGCCTTTAGCATCATTTTTCGATTACTCCACTTCTCGAGGTGCTTGACCGAAGATCGAGCACCGAAAATCGATTTATGCATTTTTTAGGGAAAAATTGATTAATGTATTTTTTCTTGAAAAGTTTCTGCACCGACTGAGAGCTTAAGATGAGCTTGAGCAGCGTCAAGCGTATACTATTTCAATAGGCTTTCTTTCTTTCTCTCTCTAAGAATTTTGTTTCGTTTGCGATTTATTGGTAATTTAGAGTTGAGAAAGAAACGAAAGAGAAAAATGTCTGAAGTTGCCGATACTCGAACCCGGATCTCTCACTTGCCTAAAGTTGGCTCCGCAAATCTATGAAAGTTCTTATTCACGGGTTGACTAAATTGAATCAACTGCTTGGACCGTAGTAAGTCTCCATCAAGGACAAAGAAGAGTCGAACTTATAGAAAACACACGACTTATTATGAAAAGACAATGGTTTTGACTAATAGTCCTTCTCAGGTAGACATGTTGTCTAGATTCTTTGCGTTTCAATTGGAGCGGAATGAAATATTTTATTTTTCTTATTCTGATGAAATATTAGTTATTGCAAGTTTCTCTTCTCCCATTACTTAATTTATTCTTTTAAGGACGTTTCTTAATATTAAAGAATCATATTTATTCACTTGGTCCATCTCCACCCATTCCCTATAAATATATTAAGTAATTGATTTAAAATGATGCAATATTCGATGTANAAAACACTGCTTATGTTTTCACTCTTGTGATGTATAATATCCTGTATATTCTATAAAAAATTGTTGAATTTTATAAAAAATTTCTTGGTAAACTCAAAAACCTGGTTACTCTGGTATTTCACGTATGATAGCACGATGACCTGGCATTCCATGTGTAATAACTCGATCGAGTAGCTGCAAACTCGAGTATTTTCAATTCCTTACATTTAATGTCCTATTCCGTTATACCTACGTATTACGCAGGATTATTTTCCTTTTAATTCCGAGAGCCATTGAAGGTATTGAGCCCGAAGGGCATGACGGCTACACCGTGAAATGTAAAAAAAGTTTTGGATAAAAACTGCGATGTAGCTGTTTCATCCTCGACTACTTTCTTCGTCCGAGGAGTATTAGAGCGACGCAGCTCGCGGTCCGCGGAAGCCGAGCGGAGAGAGATTTCATCTCGCAGGGATGGGGTTGTTAAATTAAAAAGGCAATTTCATATCGTTCCCCCTAACAGTATTTTCCCCGTATCGACTGCCTCTGAATGCGCGGGGTTGCGGTGCAATTTGGAGAGAACTCTGGCTCGCTGAGTCGTCAACATACAAAACGTCCAGAACTTTCGATGTGGAATTATGGCTACGGTAATAATTATCCATATCTGAATCCTTAAAACCCAGCTTTCCTTTCCGATAAATAGAGCAGTTTACAATGATTTAAGATACGATAATAATTTAAGATAAATAGTGCAGTTTTACAATGATTTAATGGAATCAAACATATGTGCACTACATCGAGGATGACGAACGTTTTCTCTAAATACTGTCATGTTACAAGATATGGAAAATTAGTGAAGCAGCCGTAGAGTGAAATGAATATTACCGCCAGAAATGAGCATGTCTTTATTGATAAAAAACAGTATTTAATTCATAGCATCAAACTATTTACTATTATAAACATTTTAAGTTATGAAATTATATAAGGGCTCTCAGATAGTAATGTGGGCAACGCGTTCGATTTCAGTGAAAGCGGTCCTGGGTTCGATTCCCGGTGGGGGCCTACGCGCGAAAATGAACTTATCTATCGAAACAACACTAATACTACTGAATTTGTAAAAATAGAAGCTGTCACTGTTCCTCGTGGCATTTCGGATGCCATAAGTTCGCCACTCCCATACTACGGGAATGAATAAATAAACAAACCTCTTTATATGGGCGAGGTCTACTTTTGGCCTCTCCCCCAACATAATCTGTTACCGATGTTTATCAAAAGCAGGAGGAGAGTGGTTATTATAACATCCATTCGTAATAGAGACACTTTCACGACTATTTTGAATTCTAGCGCTGTTATGTAAAATCTTTCAAATACAAATTTCTCTTAAATATATCGTTGTTCTTGATGCTGCACAGTAGTTATTCCACAATGACCCTTTTTTACTGTACATCGCAACTGAATAACTTCAAATACTCTTGTGCTCGATTAATACAAGGTTCCCTTTTTTAAGCTAAATCTAATGAATATAAGTAATTCCAATCTTAAGAGTTTTGGGAGATCGAAAGATATCGACGTTAAGTATATGCAGATTAAAATTTGGACGCAATACTATTTGCATAGCTGGTACCTTAAAATCACTATATATGACCATTTGAATGGAAATTGTTAAAATAGAAGCTCACTGTGTAGACACTTTAGTCAATCGACTATTGGTCTATATTATTATTGATAATGGCTAAACTTCGCACGAAAGAGTCTCAATAGGTGAGTAGGGCAGCGCAGGAGATAAGGGAAACCGAGAGATATTAGAAAGATTACTTTGAAATCTTCTCTCACCCCGCCTCCGAATTACGTCCCGCAGTCCTGGAAACAGCGAATTTTCCCATGGGAGTCAAAGAGCCGTGGAACATTAATTTCTTTAGCGCCAGCGCATATTCCCGTTCGTTTGATGGAGTTTTTGACGGGCAGCTTGATACGTCGCGAGCTCGCGCTCATGAAAAAGAGATCAGCTCTCGCGAAACACCGGACTTTTTTAACTCGGCACTCCCTCATTCCGCTGCGTGTGAGCCCCATTGTGAATCGAAAGGCGATCGCCAGAGAAGGAACGGGGAAAAAGCGCTCAACGAGTTCATTTGTTTCTCCCTCGCAACACCGTACACTTCCTCTCCTCCTTCCGCCCCAATTTACGTTTTCATCTGGCAGACGGAGCGAGCTCACCTGCGCTCCAACCCTTTCTTTCATTTTTCCCCATCCGAGGAGAATATGTTAAAAAAAGTCCTCGGGAAAATCCTCCGCGCACGCTCCGAAGCTTCTTGTGTTCTCCCGTCCCCACGCTGACCTTAACCGGGAGTCGCTCAAAATCCCGAGTCTGACAATGCAGCGAGGGTGCTCCCAGTTTTTTAAAACGGCAGTTTTTGAAACATCGGTCGCGGGGGTTTTTGTTTAGATTTTCCGGCGATGTCTGTTTTAGTACGAGAATGCGCGAGCAGCCACCGAAATCCGCCCCCCGCCTGCAACGTTTGTGTATTGTTTCACATCCGTCGTTTCGGTGTTAACAGAAACTGCGTGGCGCGATGGTTGTTGCGGCTCTTTCCGAAGCGTTTATCGCGAACGTTACTCGGGGATCCTGTTTCGAATAGCTCTGCGGATTACGGATGGACACACGTATCCCTGGCTCTCTCCCTCTCTGGAGATCTGCCGTGCGACAAGGTCCATCGCTGCGCCCATCCTCCCCAAAGGTCGTAAAATGCTCTCGGTGCAAACCCCTTCTCAATGGCTTCCTCGCCCTCACAAAATACATATCCCTCTATCACCCCCCAAAATACGCGTCCCCACCATTGCACCTTCGTCGGCTCCACCCCTGTTTTGCTCTCCGCTCACCCTTCTCTCAGAAGCCATCGCTGTATCACATTCCATCTTTCACTTCCACGCTACCTTTTTCATCCAAATATCCCTTCTCTCGCGTATATTTTCTCCCTCGCGCCTGCGCTCTCTCTTTGGGATTTTGCGGCGGATTTTTTCGGTTACCGTGATCTGATTCTCCACGTGTTTAACGTAGGACTGTCGTGATTGATGGTTTGGTCTGTCTCTTATAGGTGTGCCGAACCTTTTTCGTGGAATAGTGACCTATTTGATGAAATAAAAGACTAGGTTGCCAATGTGGTACCAAAACATACCAGGAGATGCTGAAATTAAGCATAGTAGTAAGTGAATGATGGGCTTCGGATGTCGTTATTGACAAAATCCACAATTAATTGGCGTGTTTTATTATTTACTCTAAAGCTTGAATATTTTTAGTGAATTTTTAAAAATTCATGACGAGGATTCGGTTTATGCAGCCGTGCTTTATTCACGATAGATCCTGAATCCCTTTACCATTGACGAAACTTCGCATAGGAGAGGAGGCTTACCGAGTTGGATAAGGAGTGAGTGAATTTGGGTAACTTTGGTGCCACAGCTGAGATGCGATCGCTTGTTTTAATTTTGCCCAATACACTAAGCTATTCGTATCTCGTGAATAAATTATTGATACATATTGCTGGTTTTTGATGATAGAACGGTGCTATAAAATTTGAATCGCTTTTTCTGACCATTATGATGGAGTGCAACTGTATGCAGAGAACTGAAGGCAACTCTCATCTAGGCATGCTTTTTTGCAGTTTTCATCTAAGAATTTTCAAGAGCGCGTTTTATTAGAGAATTTTACAATCCCCTAAGATCCTAAAATATCGATTCTTTGACTTTTTCATGTGCATACTTCACTATCATTGTTTAGAAAAGTTGATCGTTTCTTTGTGTTGTGCAAGGAAATTCATTCTCGATCAACTTATGAGACTGGTTTATATCGATGTTTCATCACGTTGAGAATTAAATGTTGAAGAATAAGTCTTTTGTCTCTATTACAGGGCCATTCTTTACTAAGTAAGTAAAGAATGGCCCTGTAATAGAGACAAAAGACGAATTTGTATCTCTCTGACAATATTGAATTATTTTCTCGAGTATCTCAGAAACAGATCAAGTATTCATAGAACGGAAAACGTATACCATGGAAAATTTCTGTTCCCAAAAATTTTCATCTTCTTGAGGGATTTCATTATGATGGATGGTAGTAAGAGGCATACAGGGTACTTATTTGATTCCAAAGCACGCATGTGCGGGCATCTTATTCTCTCTTCTTTGTCTCCTCCTTTTGGAAAGATAAGTTTGTCATTCGTCGAAAATGTTGTGTTTGAGGCACTGAAAAATTTTTGACAATTAAGGAGACTCAGGAAAACCATCACAAAAAATTGTTTTACAGTACCTTTAGTTACGACTACCATATTGCAATCATATCGCCATTCAGCCATCCTAATTATTTACGCCATACTAAAACGCTCTCTTTATATCCAGCGTGCGTCGTTTTTCTTAAATTCCCTCTCTTGCCTCTACTCTCTTTCCGCATCCCCCATCTCAACTCTGAAGACTTTCCTCAACAACAACCCTTTTCCCCAAAGTTCCTTTCTCTTAAAGTCCCTCTTCTGCACTCCCCACTTTCCCTCATTAACTCTTAATTTTCTTTTCCTGCCGCGACTATGGATCTCTCAACGGAGGCAGAACTTACGGGGGCGAGGGGCGATCGCAATCAAATCCCTTTGAATATTTTTAAACAATTAATTCTCTCCGTCGAAAACCTTCTGCTTATCCCTTAAGGTCAAGCTCGAATTATTAACGAGAGTTTAATATCAAAGGAAACTTCAGACGAATTCCAATAATTTTAAATTAAGGTCAAGTGAACGCGAAAATGTTCAAGATATTAATTTGTAAAGTAATTAATTTTACTGAACGATATTTAGCTGTCACGATCCGGTTTTGAGAAGACGATCTCAGAGTGTCTTAATTATTTCAAATACTCCGTATATAATTGGTCGATTTCATCGTATAATTACAAGTTTTTTGAGATATCTAGAGCAATACGGACATCCGTAGGCGTATCCAATGGGTTGGTTTTGGGGTTCACCCCCCAATGAGAGCAGAGACAATAATTATAATAAAACGTCTTTATTTAAGGGCAAGGTCAAACAAGAGCATACGAGAGGATGGCCTCTCGCAGTTATGCCGCACAAACACACACACTGCTGGATATTCGCAGGGAATACATGTTAAAGTAAACTAGTTTATATTTTCATTAGATTTTGGGAGCAAGTATTTCTGCCCTTGAACTGTAGACAACTAAGTGTTTACTCCATGGCTTTAACTCCCCCATGGAAAAATCCAAACTACGTCACTGAGTTCCTATATTAATTATATGTATAATTTTTAAAGCGAGCTAAACTTACGTATCCCATTTTTTAGTGCGCTGCGTAATGAATATCGAATTACGTACGTTGCAATTTTTTATTTTATACGCACAGTATGGTAGAACGCATCAGGATGCCACGAGTTTTTTGTTTTTATTTATGAAGCAATTATTATTTATGGGTGTTAAAGCGCAGCCAATATTATGATAAACACAATAAATATCGAACTAAATCGGTCGATTCCTAGCAATAATTATTTGATACCCACAGTATGGTAGAGCGCTATATGATGTCGTGGGTCTTTCTTTTTCTTTTCCAAAACATTTTTATTTACGGGCGCTATAGCGTAGCCAAGAATTTCATAAATCCTCCTCGCGTTATTTTTATATTTCATTACTTCCTATAGCTCCCATGTTTATAATTCGAGGGTCTATCCACAATATTTACTTACCCAAAATACCGTACAATTTAGAATGTTGGCTTCTGCAACCTCATTTCGGTTTTATAGCCACAATACTTCATGACTTTAAAGGGAACAGTCGCGACATTCCTTTTGCGACCCGCATGCTACATTATTCCCTATATACTATAAATAGGAGATTCAGATTACGCTTACTTTCTAAAATCATCATAATCTTTCCCCTATCCGCAGGATGATTACCACACCCACTCCCCCACCAGTCCCTTTTGACCCTTCTCTCTTTCCGCCCAGATTCCCTTCAATTCTCCCCTTTCGTCAGTCCCTTACTCTCCGCTCCATTTCCCTTTACCCCTCCGTCAATATCCCAGAGTTCTTTTTCGTGGCACTTTCCTTAAATACTCTTCCACAGACGCCTTCTTCATGTTCTACACTCGTGTTCCTGACAGAGGACCAGCATCACCCTCTCCTTCCGTCTTAGCTCACGTCTTTCAACTATTGGCATCCCTCCAACGGTTTTCGATACTTTACCGACGCCGAACCGCATGGTTTTGGAGGGCGCGGCACGCCTGGAATTTTGCATAATTACTCCGAGACCCTCTTTGCCGCTTTAAGGCTCGCCCTTTGGGACTGTTGCCACTTTGTTTTATTTGAATCTGGTGCGGAAATTTGCACGACGGAGGTGTTTATCTTTATACATTCTCACAAAGGGTAGTGGATGTTTCTATTCTTTTTTCTGAGAAGCTTTCCCGGATTGAGAGGTGTTTCATTAATGTCGTTCTTGTGCTTCCGAAGAAGGTTAAGTCGATTTTCTTTGTGAACAGGAATGAGTTGCTCGTCGTTTACCTCCGAAAGACGCTGAGAAAATATTTTCTCGCGAAAGTTCTAATTTCGAGAGTAATTTTATTATTCGTTTGATAATTAAAAGTGATATCGATGAATTTATTTATGATTTCTAACTTAAAACTCATTCAACGAAAATTTAAAATCATTAACTATAAAAAATTATTAAACTAACGTTTCATGTAGTTGATGGGTGAGTCCTCATGTTTGTGAAATGTCTTAATAAATTAAATACAAAAACTATATACGAATTACACTAGATTTATATTTGCTTCAAGCGAAATTTGGTAGAAATCCATGTTTAAAAAAGGTTTTTTATGTAGGATTCATTTAAAGCAACCGTTTTCTAGAAATATTTGGTTAACATCCGGTGATCATTTTTCGTTTGGAACGGTATCCTTGTACAATTCCCTCGTGAGAGATATATTGACGAAAAATGTGGTTGATTTGAAAGACTCTGAAAAGATAGAAAATCTTAACTTGAACATCTTTTGTAAAAAAATACAGACGTTGTTATTTTTGCGCTACAAAGAGAACGAACATCAACTTCCAATTCTATTTATTTTCGGAGCGCGCAGGAATAAAATTGTTTCTCATATACTCTAAACGAAGTCCATTTACAATAAGTATTTCACGATAACGGAAGAATTCCAACAACGTGATAATATTTTTCTATGCACGCTTTAGACTAATACAGTAATGTTTGTCCGTTCAATGAGTGTATGTATTTGAAAAAATGCGAGTAAAGTTTAAAGTCGTAGCAAAGACTCCAAGTTGAAATAATCATAAATAGGACGCTTTGGTGGTGTAGAAAGACATGCTTCAAAGAGATTATCGAATGCCAAATCTGTTTTAATTTTTTAAGGTATATTTAATTAATTATGGCGGTAATAAGTGGAACTTATTCATATTTAATACAATGAGAAGACAGCCTGAAGTTGGGTAGGAAACTTTCTCCTATTCCCTTCTTTCCATTGCTCAACCCTTTCCCCTTCCTTCCCTCTCTTACTCACCGTTGTCATCTTTTGTATATTGGTGTACATATTCCGTTTTGCATTTCCTCCGGTTGCCTGAAATGAGGTAGAAACCTAGAATGAGGTTCAAAATCGGTCATATTTTAGTACAATAAATTTTCTGCGGACGGAGTCAGATTTTGTTTTCGTTGAACTTAATTCTCAGATGGTTGACGGTGCAGAATCACTGTACATATTTAGTTTTGATTTAAGCAGGGGAAATTTTAGATTTTCAGCCGCACCGAAGAGGGAGTCTCTAGCCGCTCATTGGCATATTTACACTCTGTAATGGTTAAAGGTTTTCATCTCTACGAACCGTTGGCATTAGAAACTGTAGCAACATATTTTTCGATCATTATTTTGATTCGTTAAGATATTAATTTAGTTTAATTTAGTGCTGGCTTTCAATTATTTTTGAATAGTAGCGCACAGAAAGCATAAAATTTATTGAATGAAACTGATGGGTAACAACCGCACAGCATTTCCAAACTTCGAAAAGAGAACCGCTAACTTAAAAAATATTCAGTCCTATCTGGGCGATATAAAGTTCCGCTTCCGCTTGTCACTTGTCTCACGGGGCGGTCGTCTTTTGGCTCGCTCCTTCCCGGCGCCGCACGCGGAGTTATTAGTAAGTTCGTGTCTCAATCGAGGCGTAAAGCAAGACAAGGCCCAGAGCACGTATCAAAGGTATATGGATTCGCGGGGAGGTTTAGGAATGGAAGAGAAATGAGCTTATAACTAATGGTGGGAACGTCGAGCGAAACTTTCCTAGCGTCTCAATTCAAAAATTATTAAGAATTTCTACCTTTTTCCAAGTTTTTTTTTGAGTAGTGTGNGAAAAGAGAACCGCTAAATAAAAAAATATTCAGTCCTATCTGGGCGATATAAGGTTATTAAGTTTTTTAATTCACCCCTTTAAGTGCCTGATTTTACTATTTTAAACTGGTGTGAAAGGTGGTGTGAAGCAACAACGCCATTCTAGTCCCAAACGGCATTAGGCAGCTTTTTCTGGAAGCGATTGCCTCCCTTATCACCAGATACCGACCCTGCCTTTAAAGGACATACACACTTTAAAAGTAATTGCAGTTCTCTCCAGGGCTTCTGGGAAGCCAAGTGGGCAACGCGTTTGACTTTAATGGAGGCGGTCCCGGGTTCGATTCACGGTGGGAGCCTATGTGCGAATTGACCTCAGCTGTCGAAGCTTTTATAACAATACTACCACTACTACAGTTCTCTCCATCAAAGAACTACTTAATTCGGAATGTAATTAGCTAACTCAGGCTTTGGCCATGCTTCAGTATCATCAATAAAGCCAGCCCCCGTCAGTTCGAATCGAGCCATCCGATCAAAACTTGCGGCGATGGGCCGCGACGGAGGAAATCCCTGCCCAGGATACGTACGTCAAAGTAATAACGGAGCGACCTTTCGCAGGCTTGAAAAGATTTGTATACGTCATTTGATTTGTCGCAGAGTTGGGCGTCGCAAAGACCTCGTGGTTCTGTGCGAAGGAATCCGCTGCCGATGGGAGTGGGGTCTCGGTCGGAGAGAGCGTGAGAAAGGAAGAGCCATCACAAATGGGGTCGCCAGCCAATCGATAGATACGAGATGTGTTTCTTTTCTTCGAATGCGCGCCCATCAGCCGAATATTTAGAAGCGAGTTTCTGGTTCTCCGCCTGCGAGGGAGGAAATGAGTTCGATTTTAATGGAACGCGATGGTTAATGATCTGTTTGGAGGCGACGCCTTGGAGAAATATATTTCCACTTCCCTCTCGGGAGCCTTTTTTCATCTCCGCGCGGGAATTATTTCCCCGTGATAAGTTTCAATCTCATTAATTTTCTTTGCTTTTTCACGCTCGGGTTCCTTCCTTTGGGGTCTCGCCCACGGAGCGCTTCCGCTTGTCACTTGTCTCACGGGGCGGTCGTCTTTTGGCTCGCTCCTTCCCGGCGCCGCACGCGGAGTTATTAGTAAGTTCGCGTCTCAATCGAGGCGTAAACCAAGACAAGGCCCAGAGCACATATCAAAGGTATATGGATTCGCGGGGAGGTTAAGGAATGGAAGAGAAATGAGCTTATAACTAATGGTGGGAACGTCGAGCGAAACTTTCCTAGCGTCTCAATTTAAAAATTATTAAGAATTTCTACCTTTTTCCAAGTTTTTTTTTGAGTAGTGTGNACGTTGTTATTTTTGCGCTACAAAGAGAACGAACATCAACTTCCAATTCTATTTATTTTCGGAGCGCGCAGGAATAAAATTGTTTCTCATATACTCTAAACGAAGTCCATTTACAATAAGTATTTCACGATAACGGAAGAATTCCAACAACGTGATAATATTTTTCTATGCACGCTTTAGACTAATACAGTAATGTTTGTCCGTTCAATGAGTGTATGTATTTGAAAAAATGCGAGTAAAGTTTAAAGTCGTAGCAAAGACTCCAAGTTGAAATAATCATAAATAGGACGCTTTGGTGGTGTAGAAAGACATGCTTCAAAGAGATTATCGAATGCCAAATCTGTTTTAATTTTTTAAGGTATATTTAATTAATTATGGCGGTAATAAGTGGAACTTATTCATATTTAATACAATGAGAAGACAGCCTGAAGTTGGGTAGGAAACTTTCTCCTATTCCCTTCTTTCCATTGCTCAACCCTTTCCCCTTCCTTCCCTCTCTTACTCACCGTTGTCATCTTTTGTATATTGGTGTACATATTCCGTTTTGCATTTCCTCCGGTTGCCTGAAATGAGGTAGAAACCTAGAATGAGGTTCAAAATCGGTCATATTTTAGTACAATAAATTTTCTGCGGACGGAGTCAGATTTTGTTTTCGTTGAACTTAATTCTCAGATGGTTGACGGTGCAGAATCACTGTACATATTTAGTTTTGATTTAAGCAGGGGAAATTTTAGATTTTCAGCCGCACCGAAGAGGGAGTCTCTAGCCGCTCATTGGCATATTTACACTCTGTAATGGTTAAAGGTTTTCATCTCTACGAACCGTTGGCATTAGAAACTGTAGCAACATATTTTTCGATCATTATTTTGATTCGTTAAGATATTAATTTAGTTTAATTTAGTGCTGGCTTTCAATTATTTTTGAATAGTAGCGCACAGAAAGCATAAAATTTATTGAATGAAACTGATGGGTAACAACCGCACAGCATTTCCAAACTTCGAAAAGAGAACCGCTAACTTAAAAAATATTCAGTCCTATCTGGGCGATATAAAGTTCCGCTTCCGCTTGTCACTTGTCTCACGGGGCGGTCGTCTTTTGGCTCGCTCCTTCCCGGCGCCGCACGCGGAGTTATTAGTAAGTTCGTGTCTCAATCGAGGCGTAAAGCAAGACAAGGCCCAGAGCACGTATCAAAGGTATATGGATTCGCGGGGAGGTTTAGGAATGGAAGAGAAATGAGCTTATAACTAATGGTGGGAACGTCGAGCGAAACTTTCCTAGCGTCTCAATTTAAAAATTATTAAGAATTTCTACCTTTTTCCAAGTTTTTTTTTGAGTAGTGTGAGCGATTCTCCATCATTATATGAAGAATTTCTTTTTTATTATCGTGATTTACAAATACCAGCTCTTATTTTGATATTTATCAAGGAGTTATAGGATTTATGTAACATTGTCATTTCGGAGGATTTATGTATATTTTTATTGGTTTATTATGCAAATCTATTATTCAATGGTACACACATGTAGCTCGTATATATTAAATGACCCTGTTACAATTTTACAGCCAAAATATTCACACATTTTGCATGTTACACGGCTTAGGACTTATTAATAGGAAATAATAAGTAGTTGTGTACACCTGCAAGTAAGACATTTTACCTTCCAATGGAAACGTTTTCACGAGAAGAGAATAGTAATTCTTTTCAGCTTAAATTGATTCACATTATATTGCTCTCTGTTTTTAAATTGTGATACATAACTTATTTGTTTTTCATATTATCTATTGTGACATATATATCAGCTCATATCGCTGAAACTATTACAAAATTTATTTTAATGGCAAGGACAAGAAATTAAGATCTCTACGACTTCTAGGGAGTTTACTATCTGTTATCTAATTAGAAGATATTTATCAGCTGATGTCAGTGTTCTAAGCCTTATCGAAGAGGAATTACTTTGACTGGCTTGTTCAGTCAGTTTCATCAAATGTTTGTGTAACTAAAATAACTGGAGAGGTCCGAGTGAATTTGGAGAAGCATGAAATGGAGAACGCTTAGAATCACACAAAGGAATCGGAAAAGAAGCGTATAGGCTAGACGGAGGAAGTCAGCAGTATCGTCTAAAGGGTGAGATGATTAAACTGGCAATGGGATTCCCACGTAGCCACAAAAATGCCATCGTTGCAATTCTATTATGATGGAAGGGATTCGAAGGAAATTAAGGGGGAGTTAAAGGATGGATGGTAGAAAGATATTGCCAAATTCGTTTGAGCTATGGTGGATGGCTTGAGCCATCAGGAGCAGGGCAGTTTTCATACGTCATTTAAGACCTCATGATAACAGTAATTGTCTATAAATTTATTTAAAGAATGCATTTGTATTGTTTTATTAGTATTTACCATATTTATGAAAATACTATTAATATATTATTGTATGTATGGGTTATTATTAATGGAGTAAAATGAAAAACATTGAGATAGTTTCCTAACGCAACTGATTAAATCAAACAATTCATATTCCATCGCTCCGCATGATGATTGCTATAATCTTCATAACAGTGAAAATGAGTCTTGATATTCACAGCGATGAAACGATGTTTTCTGTGGCAACTTTACTGAAAGATCAAACTATTTACTATGTATTACTAAATTTCCTTAAACTTTTCATCGACTGGCGTATATTTCTTTTTATTGGGGTAAACATACTACGTTCAATTTACCTCGTAAGATCATAATGAAAGTGGATCTTCGAGGATTAAGGGTTATTCTTTTATGCATGTTCGGTCAATTTCCATTTAAAAAATGATTTGAGTGATCTTTTACGAAGATGCTATCGGAGGGCCCTATGAAATTGGCAATATTTCCATTTATAGCTTATAATACTGGCAATCTTGGGCTTCCTCTACTTAATCCGCATAAGCTTTATGGAATTGCTTCTTCTAAGTTTCAGGGAAAAATGATAAAAGATAATGATTCCTTCATCTTTACAACTCTCCGAAATTTCCCCTTCGGATCGTCAGGGTCGATAAATACGGCGCAATGGCTATTTTTTCGACGACCCCTGGCGTGATGAAACCGTTGCCGAAATTAAAGGAAATGAAAAATGAAATATTATCAACTGATTAAAGGAAATGAAAAATGAAATATTATCAACTGATTAAAGGAAATGAAAATTGAAATATTATCAACTGATATTAGGTCTCTCTGGTATTCTGTTGGTCAAGTATATCAGCAAGGAGTTTAATCCTAATTTTCCGTTGCTGTCCAGCATCATTAAATGCGAGAATATGAAGCACTTCGATGGATATCTTGTTCTAGTAGTCTACTGAGTGAGGGCTATGTAATTAATCTTCATGGGAACGTTTGGCAATTTTCTACGCCTATAGAGGTGTATTAATTCTTGGATAGGAACAAATCTCTTTGAAGCAAAGTGTTTTTTCTTTGATAAATTATGTTCTGAGTTATCAATTTTGAGAGTAGACGTGGAAGAATAATCAAGTTTTTTTACTTTATTACTAAGTACATCAAGGAATCCTTTTTGCAACCTCAGTATTTAAAATGAGTACCTTTAATAGCGATTTAGGACAATAAAATTAAAAAAACTCCCAAGAGTTCCCGCATAATGAATACATTTCCCACCATTAAACTACACGTATCATGGCGTCAACGTTAGGAAGTACTTGGCGGATTAAATACTTTATCATCGGCTATTGATTGAGCTGGAACATGATTACAAACTTAACGCTGTTGCAAGCTGTGGTAGTAGATTTACCTTAAATTTTATACCAATGTAGTACTTTTCCTTGATATATTTAATTCTACCAGTTGATCTGTCGCAAGACGTGAGCTGAAGGATGAATAAATTCAAATTCAAAATTCGTATTATTAACCAAAAAAATGGCCTTTCCGAGGGAGCGGCTTCAAGTTCGATATCGCAAAATCATCCGCGTGAACAAAATTGATTTTTTAAATGTCCCCATAAAACTGAATTCCACCTCGAATAGACTAGAAGCACATAAAGAATAACCCTACTTCACGATATCCTTCCATAAAGGAGAACTCTCTGCGAATATTTCGACAAAAATTAACGAAAAATATCCGAGACGCGAAACAGTCCTAAGTGACGGAAAGTTGCAGTAACCTTCCAAGGTCCGGGCGACAGAGTTTTCTTGCCCTATTTCCGCTTTTATCTCCTCAATCTTTGAATGCTAAAAAACCTTTCAAGCTGGAAATAACACCCTTTCCGTGGGGGCCTGAGTTGGCTGGTGCACATCCTTTGATCGAGAGAAGGCCCTTAAGGTCTAGAGCGAGAGGAGTTGAAAGGCACAGAGAGAGATAGGAGCGAAGTGAAGAAAGTGAGACACAGAAAGTGGAGAAAAGGAAGAGAAAAAAGAGCGAGAACATTGTCTCCACTCACGGCGAAAGCGCACAAATATCTCGACGCCTCTACTGTTCATTTGAAGTGCCAAGAGTGTGCGTGAGAGAGAGAAAAAGTGGAGTTGCGAGAAAGTATAAAGGACTGAGGGAGATGCTTGCCTAACAGAATCAGAAAGGTCTACCAAGCCCTTATGTTGGATGCACTCACAAGAGATCCCGTCTAATCCACAGGGAGAGATGGGCGATAACGAAGGGGTCCTTGGTTCGATGCCGGGATCCAGATCCCTTTTTGACTTGAGCCGTTTGTTTGATCCCAGCGCTATCGATATCGCACTTCTCTTTGCGGGTACTCGTCCCATTCTCCCTGCAGTTCTATGTTTAACCGCCACCCGTTTCCATCACACCTTCGTTTTTTCCCCGAGTGAGACTCGCTTTTTGCGTAATATTTCACTCGGTTTCTCTCTTGAATCAGCAGGAAAGCGCCTCATTGAATGCCTCTTCGCGTGATACAACTCCCTGCCTCTCGAGTCTTTCTTCCTCCTCTATAAAATTATATAACGTTCCCCCGCCTGAATTTCTCCATTCCAGTGATTCATCTCCATTCTGGCTCGAATTGGGGAAAAAACAAAATCGCGGTGAGTTTTCTATAGCCGTAACTTTGAGGAAATGGTTTTATTTCTTTTTTCATTGATGAAGGAATGGTCATTGTGAAGTTACCGGTATTGTTTGGGAAATCGGAGGTTTTCAGTTTTAGACCACTTTTGTGTTTTTCTCTGGCGGAGAGGATTAATTAATTTGTATGTCCATTATGAATTGGAGTTGCTCCAATGAAGGTTTTTACAGCCATTCACGGACTGAATTTCGTGATTCCAGATTCATGTTCAACATTTTCCTCGGTTAACGATGATGAGGTTTGCGGTTCGGAGGATTTCATTCATTCACGAGCTGAGATGAATTGAATTAGTGAATTTCAGTTCTACGGAAATACCAGCGTTTTGTTAAGAATTGCTACGTAAATGTTAAAAAGATGGTCGTTGACGTAAGATGGAAATATATATAACAAAGACGATTCAATTTTAGATTAAACTTGATCAATAAATTCAGAGATGACACGTTCTCATGTGACGTAGTAGATATTATGTCCCCGTTATATAGGTTGATTAAACTCTGCAAGGAATATAATGGAAACTGATGCCAGAACTAACCACGTCAAAGATTTTTCCGCTTACTGCACACGGAAGCATCAGATTAAAGATTTAAACTTCATGCTGCAAAGCAATGTATTTATGTTTGTAAGTCCGATTGCTACAAGCCTAAAAGCGGTTTCAGGATGCAGGTGTAAATTTGATCAATTCATTCATAGTGAATGAAATTTTTCATGTTTCAGCATCAGAAATACTATGAAATTGGAAAATGGTTATGAAAATCCCTAATATATTTTATATCAACGTAATATACCTACAGTGCGATCCTAAAAAAATAATTTATATTCAATTTAATCGCAGAATTTTGTCGGATTCCTTTAGATACCCATTCTCATTTGTTTTACCGTATCATTTACTCATTTTCTCGTTTGCGATCAATTCCCCTCGACAAATAAATCCATCCCTCTCTTAGCTCCGTAGAGTCCCACTTAATCTCTCAATTCCGACAGTCTTTTGTTTGTCATCCCGCCTCCATCTTTTAACCATCATTCCCGACCGCGCCGAGACCTACCTTCCCCTCCTCCACTTCCGCCTTTCTCCTCGCCTCTCCTCCCGCTTTATCGGACTTCCCTACCCATTCGGCTGTAGGGCGCTTTCCTCCATTTTAGCCTCCCATCCGCCGGCGACAGTGGGCACTGCAGAAAGAGGTGGAAAAGGGGGCGTGGCGGAGGGGTAAGGAGTGCCCTGAAAGGGATCGAGTGGTGGCGCTGTGTGCACGGGGAGGGAAAAGGGGATATAAATGGAAGTGGGTGCCCACACAAAGGAGTGTCCCCATCTCCCGCCCCCTCTTCCTCCCCTTTTGTTTTGTCTTTTCTTCTCCGAAGGCCGTGGGTTTCTTCGGGAACTAGTGAAGTAGGGAAACTGGCAAACATCCCCTTCGGAATGAGGTTTCTTCTCCTTCCCTTCCCTTTGATACTCACACCAGGAGACGTTTTCCCACGTTCTCTATTCCACATTCGCCGTCTTCGGATTCCCTCCGGTCTTTCCGCGGTCCTTTCATTTCGCGATCGGTGCCCGGGGGACACATGGTCGATCCTTTGTGATTTTGTCGGCCCCCAAAACGTCTCCGTGGGCGATGGTCTCTTTCAATCGTTCATCCCTTCCCCGATCCGAGCACTTTCACGCCGTCATTAATAGCCAATCCTTCCCCGGGAGGCTATCGGTAACTTTTTCATCGGCGGTTATTCATTGATTCCCTCTGTCCCTTCGCGCTTGAGTGACAATAGTACGGTGCGATTTTGATTTCTCTCCTTTGTATGCGAGCTGTAATCTCTTTTCTGC
This sequence comes from Ladona fulva, assembly GCA_000376725.2. Taxonomy (NCBI): domain Eukaryota; kingdom Metazoa; phylum Arthropoda; class Insecta; order Odonata; family Libellulidae; genus Ladona; species Ladona fulva. The sequence continues at coordinate 271,835 of KZ308535.1, forward strand.
GCGTTGTATCGAATGTGCCTTTACGGGGAAAGTTCTGCATGGGCCGGTCTTTTCTGACGAATCCCTCTGGTATTGGGAGTTTGTCTGCACTAGCGTTCTGTCGATTGATTGTCTCATCCCAGCGTTAGAAGTATGGATGACTTTCTCCTCAGGCGTCATTGTATTCCTTAGGTAAGAGGTTTAATTGAACGGTGTTGATAATTTAATCCACCTTATGGTTGTGATGAGTTGATTTTTATTCGTTACTTGTTGAGTATCCTGATCACTGATTAGTACCGCTGTGCTAAGAGCAGCACCAGTGGGATGTTATGCCCTAAGAAACTGAGTTGTCCTAAACCTCTATATTTTCTAATATTTATATCACATATTCTGTTCGTATGCGTTTCTTTCTGTTTCTGCTGTGAATCTTGCGCAATGGCAGCAAATTTCATCTTCTCCCGAAAGTTTCTGAAGCATTTATCTCATCAGGGACTCATGAGAGAAGAGATTCAACGGAGAAGCAAATGAAAAGTTTCAATGGCACTCTTTCCCCTGTTTTATTTTTTAACGTGATGTAATAATAAAAATCTTTCGACAAAACCAGCAGTTAACCTTTCAAACACTAAGTTTAAGGGAATATTAGAATCGAAAGTTTTCTCTCAATTCTCCGGTATGGATTTCGCCTTATTCTGTGAATTTAAGAAAGGGATTCATATCCAAATTTTCTACCCCGCCTCTCAACTGTATGGAAGAATTTCGCCCAGCTTAGATTGCCCCTCTTCGCGTAGGATCTTCGTAGATTACAAGCATTTCCTTTATCTTATGGCAATTTTTGAGATATCGAGTTCAGCATTTCACCTTCCATTCTTTTTATCCCCATTCGAAGACTGCGGAATTATGCCGCATTCATTCACCCCCTTATCTTCCGCCCATTCCTCACCCTTTACGCAGTCCGTCCATATCTCCTTTCAATATAAATCCATCTCCGAGACCCTCCTGCGGATTATCTCCTCTCTAGCCGGAATCTTGCCATCTGATTGCCTCCGTCGTTACCCCATTTTCGCTGACTTTCCTCAATACCCTTCGGCCCCTCCTCCTCCCTGTTCCCTGCCATCTCGCGGTGCCCTCATGGACGGCCACCGCCTTGAACGCTTCTGTTGCGACTTTCAAATCATCTTGAGAGCCTCTCTCTCTCTGCCGTGGCCGTAGTCTGACCCATTCCCCTCTAATCATAGCGTTTTGCGAACTCCATCTTCATTACGTAATCTTCAAAAGGCTTCCACAATGATTAATACACATTTAATATTTGCGGCAGGCAGTGGTTCACTATTCCCTTCCAAGAGATTTCGCACGCAATTTTATGTGCCTATACGAACACAGTAACCATTAGTTCATTCCCTGAAAGATATTTATTTTCTATAAGGCCCATCTTCGGATGTTTATTTGTCTACAGTCATGTTTTATTCGTTGATATCAATGGGTACTCTGAATTAGTGTATTTTTACTCCTACCGTATGGAACGCTGCTTATTAGAGCAGTTTGTTTTTCAGTATCAATCAATATTTTAAGTGTTCTAAAAGCTTATATTTAGAAAGTTTCGCAATGATTTTTAGTCATTATTAATTTGAACTTTTAAGGAGGTGAGTGGGTTAGCTATTTCATCACTCGTCTCATTTACTTACTTAAGCTTACATACCGTTAATAGGGGAGAGAATGGTGCTCCCATATAGCCAAGTGGGCAACGCGTTCGACTTTGGTAAAGCGGTCCCGGGTTGGATTCCTGGTGGGAGCCTATGTGCGAAATGACCTAAGCTGTCGAAGCACTTTAAACAATACTACTACTAGGGGAGAGAATGAGGTGCAATCAGCGTTCCAGCTGCTGATCATACAGACAGTTAATCAATGCTACCGAGCTAAGCCTGAATAGGTTTCTTTTATTCGTAGATTCATTACAGTTGCTAAAGTTAAACGAAAGTCTGAGGCCGAAACCGCTCGAAATCCTTTCAACGTGTAATGAGGAAGTAAAAATGCACGTAATTTGATCTTCGCTCGCGAGTACTTCGGGATTCCTACCTCTAGCTAAGCGTCTTTAGTCGCCATTAACAAGACATCGTGAAGTGGCAATTCATTAGGGGCCCTACGATTAAGGATGGAATCCGACTCGTAGCGGCAACACATTTGAAACTTAAATCGCGGCGGATTCCCGGAGCAATTTAATTTAAACGGGTTGTCTAGATAATTATTCATCAGTTGGTGGGCGAAGACGTAATGGCTTTTTTTCTTTTGATATTTCGTTGATAAGATATTTGGAGGAATTCAGTCATCTATTGCAGGGCATCGAACGCTAATTTTAGATTCGGTTCAACGCAAATAACCAAATTTTGATACTGTTCCGGTTTTGCTTCAAATGACAACCTTAAACAGGTTTGGTTTTTCTCCAACCATGAATATCATTTGATGGTTATTTTATTGTGTAAAGATTTTTGAATTATTTTCAATAAAATTTTATAATAAATCAGGTTGCATTTAAGAAATAAACATCAAAATAGCATATTAGACAAATTTGAGTGAAAAGCATGCATTTTAGTGAGTTGCAAGTCTGTTATATGTGTAGCTTCATGCATTTACATGTAAGTAAATTGGTGTTGTTTGAAACCGAAAATGGGAACGGAATAAATAGCGGTTTCTGGTTCTGATTAAATAGAGATTTCAGTTCCGGCTTCATATTCACTCCAGAGAAAATAACAATATTTTCCGGAATAAGGAAAAGAACACTTCTACCGTTACCACAATAATTCTTTATTGTGGTACCATGGTTTCGACCCTTTAGAAAATGAACAGGTGATGATGACGATACCTGATGATGCTCTGATCCTTATCATGTGTTTCACTGAATTTTTTTTCCATTGAAACAGGGTTCTCTTTTCTTTCTCCACATTCATAGAAACTCGACTCGGCATATCTCAACGTTTCAGATTGAAACGAATGGAAGAGGTCGAAATTCGTAATCTTTTCGTTTCACTTTTGCTGTTTTTTCAGCTTTTCAGCATCATTTTCAGCTCCGTTCAGGCTTTCCCTTCAGCCCACAATTTGGATCCCTTTGTCGTCTCTCTTGTCACAGCTCCATTTTTGTTTTTGTCGGGTGCTTCTCACGCAGCGCTTCCATATTAATTTTCATCCGAATTTTTTCGGGAAACATTAACAGTGGAGTGTTCTTTGTAGTACAAAATTGCAATCACACTGATGACGTTTATGATCATATATAGATGAAGGCTGTCGTTATGAGATGGCTTGGGACTAAAACGTTTTTTAAAACCACTCTTTTAAACGAATGCAATTGTTAACCTGAGTTATTGCAGCCATACACTATTGTAATATAAATTCATTCTATAATTATTTTTACAACGATTCTTATGTATTCTCATTTGCATATTTTGGTCTCTACAAATATTTATATTTCATTTTATATACGGACAATTATCTATATCAGGGATGGCTATCACGATAGACACATCGATCGTCGATGGATATTTGATATCAGAGATACCTAAACTTTCGAACGATTTTTATTGCTTCAATTATTTACTCTTTAATACACAAGCGTGTAATGATGTTGCAGATAGGGTTGCTTTGATTAGTTGAAAATGCAAAATAAGGCTCATAAACACAAAAATACGACTGTTTATTATTTTCTTTTTAGGAAATTCCAAATTTTACTTCTTTATGTCGCTCGTGGCAGAAAGATAAACGATACGATAAGATAAAAATCAGTTTAAGTTAAAGTTAAAGATAAAAAGTTGGCCAGCCTTGATCCACATCATCTTAAACCTTATTTTTGTTGATACCCATAGCAAAATGACACTATTATTTTATATACCATTCTATCATGAAATAATGTATGCTACGAAGAACTGGTGCCTCAACATGACTCGTTTTTTCTAAATTTGATCGAATTAGTTTTATTAATTAGCATCTATAAACCTTATCCTTGTAATTGAAAATTTTGAACTGACTTGAAGTATGCTGAAAATAGTTCATAAATCGACTAAAAGAGAGAGCTTGTCTCAAGGGAATGGTGTTGTGGAAACATGCATTTAGAAAATTCATTCAGCACATTACTGTTCAAAGCAAACTTTGAAGTCATAATACGTGAGAGAAAATAGCGGAAGGAAGTAATTAGAACTATGTTTGAGAAATGAACTCCAACGATAAGTAAACTTGCAAATTCTTGAATTCTTGCAAATATTTCATGTAGCATGGCAAAATTTATATCTTTTACTATCTTTGTTAGGTAGGTCTAACAATCTTTAATATAGAAGGGAAAAGGAGGACTTTTTGTCCTTAATGTCTCCGGAACCAAGACAGATAGAGTGAGTATTGATTATTCAGAAATATTAATCCCTTAAAGAAGGGAAGGAGTGGAGCGATTTTTATTCCATTTAGCTTACAGTCTGTCCTCTACTTTTTTAAGACTCCTTAATCTTCAGACTTTACCTTTCTCCTGAAATTATCCAATAGTTGGGCCGAAAAATCTTTCTCTCAAGCTGATTAATGCCTATGTGCTCCTTAATTTCTTCAAAAATGATGGAAATGGAAGAAATGGCTATCGCATTTAATCCAGTTAACGTAATTTGTAATTACGTCCGAAGCATTCTTACAGGACTTAATGGTGACGGTCTTATTAACCGTTTTTTTTGTAAAGTTTGGACACCTTATTTCAGATTACCTCAGATTACCTCCCCGTTAATTTCTTCCTCGATGAGCAAGTTGGAAGTTCGTTACTTTCCCATTCATTAAGATATTACGAGTGGTTAGAAGTTTTCTTACGGTTTGTAATTTTGAAGATTCCGTGGAATGTTCGGATGGAGTTTCCCTCGCTATGGGATTTTTGTTTCCATACTTTGTTCACGGCTTGGAGTGTCGGTGCTGATTTAATGGAATCCTTTTCCCCCAAGGATAAGGCCAACATTAAGCTTGTTCTTCTAATGTTTTTCTGGCATCGTTACCGATATCGCCGTATGTTAAAGATACGAAAGAAGACATTGCAGATTTCGTGTATTTTTTGACGGAAGTTCTTACTCACTCCTCCACCGAGGCCGAAATCTCTCTCACACGTGATGCACTCAGTTAACTTAGCTGCTTCATTTAATGTAGTTTTATTTCATTCTACAAGGTTATCTGTTTTTCAGAAGTGATCTTCAACCCTTTTATTAGATTATTTCTTCATTTACCTTAATGGAAGTGTTCTTGGAATCAGTATCGAACAATGAAACTCTCCATGAGGACACTTCATTTATTACTTACATGCTTCTTTACTTTATAGACATGGCTCAAGGACGTTGGTTCATATATACTCTTGGGCTCTTAATGGTTCTCGCACATGAGACAATTTTCTCTAAGCAAGTAGGATTAACTTCTTGACCACTCAGACCTCTTCCAAAGAAATTCATAAAAATAGAACGTTTTGATTGAAAAATTTATTAATAGGTGTTCTCTATGCTTTTAAGTATACCAATGAAGAATTTTTGTGATGATGATTCAGTCAACTAATAAAACAAACACAAGGTACATGATGAGATTTTAATATAATTTGGGATGTTTATACACCGATAGCATGATTTCTTAACTTTTTGTGATCGAGAGAGTCGAAGAAAATTTTTAATCAGAAGCATTAATTTTTAACGTTCGCGTTATTCGATAAAAATTGATATTTTACTCATTTAAATTTTACAACAAGTAGTTTTAGCGTGAACTTGGCTGCCTTTCATTTTAGAATATAAATTTAACTCCAGTATCTTGAATGGCCAGAAAAGATAAAATTCAGTTTATTTTCACAACTGTTGCGTTGCTAAGAAAGAAGGAATTTCAGCCGATATTGGCACTTATGGAAAAAAGCAAAACGAAGAGATTTCTGAAAGCTATGAACGAATGAAAAGTAATCATGGTTCTGCCATAAAGATTCTGAACTTCTTTCAAACTGAGGGTTTTATAGTAGAATTTCAATTCAAACCGAAAAAAAGTATATAGGCAGATTCAATGGGCTTGAAGATAATCAATATCCTTACGTTCGCAATTAGGTAGTCATTAGCACCGATGAAAAGGTCCAACGAACAGTAAATTATTGTAATATAAAGAAAATTAGAATATTTTTATTTTGAATTTATTTTCACGCAAAACCACACCACTTTAATAAGATTAGGACGATTTTTTTCTGTTTATCTGTAAAATAGTTCTTGTTCAAAAGTAGATGACATCTTTTTGAACTGTTTTGCATGAAACATAATTAAAAATTTTATTTCGAATTGATAAAAGACATAATTCATATATCATATATTATAACGGAAATAAAGGACGTCAGAATTAAGGTTTCAAAGCCTTGGTATTTCGATTTAAAATTTTGTCGTCAACGATCACGCAATTTCCAAAATGTCAAGGTTTCACACGCTAACATAGCAAACCGTTCTCAGGGGACTAATTTCCCATTTCAAATATTATCCGAGCAATTTCAATCCCCCTGATGCGTTCCCAGCTATTACCATAACACCCAATTTTCTGCAACAAATCATGGTCAAAGCGTCCTGAAGAGCTACCCCCAGCCGTCACCTTGGTACTTGTCAAGATGTGCGTGCGACATAAAACAAAGGGACGCTGCTCAAAATTTCATCGCCCATAAATTCATAAAGCGTTGCTCTCAAAAAGCGCTCTCGGCGCCTAGAACAAGTTATAAACCGCTCAATGCCTTAATGTCCTGTCCATGTTTCATTGACGTGAAAATGGTGCGCGTCAAAGCGACAGCCTCGGAAAGAGCCACGTATGAAACTCCCTTATTCCTTTACCCTCGTTTTGTTTTTCGCGCCGGCGCGTTTATCTTTGCGGAAATGAGATTACACCCCTTTTGTGAGTTTCGACCGCAAAATCACGTTTCCTGCCGATCACGTTGCTTGCATTTATAAATCCCGAATCAACCGAAGAGTACAGAGAAACAAGGAGGGGTTCGAGGCGGAATAATGCTACAACTGCGAAGGAGTGGGGTTGAGTGGAATGGGAATGAGGCAACTGTTTTAGAGTCGAGGCCAATCAATGGCGGCTAAGTATCGAGGGAAGCCATGGTACGTTTTGGAAGCTTTTTCGTTATTAGACCGCGAGAAACAGTGATGCGTCTGCTTTAAAAGTAATCCCCCGGAATGCGATCGTGTTTGGGGGTAATGCTTTTTGCTAAACGAGTCGCATCCCTCTCCTTTTCCTTCAAAATATGTTTGGCATGCAGTTTTTCGCGTAATAGTTTTCCGATAGTGTATTTTCCAATATATTAAAATTTAATGTGCAACAATTCTTCTAAAAATCCAACGAATGAAAAATCAGTTTCCACATTAAAGATCCTGCCTTACTCGAAGTTTCGGCACAAAATATTTGAGGCTAGACGTTAAATATGGGCATTCCCAGTTTTAATGAAATGACGAACTTCATTTAGAAGCAAATTTCGCTATTGTATTCAAACTGGGGGTGTCCACATTTAAAAATTGCCTCCAATATTTTCTGTCAAAACTTTGAATAAGGCAAACTAACTTTTCTAAGATTTAAAAATGTAACCATGTTCTACAAATAGAAAAGCTGATCACCGTTTCAAAGTTTTTACTTTTACTATTCTTACCTACCATCTCCATTATTGCTACGCAAAGAAATTTAGAACAAAAATGATGAAATTTAATACCCTTCGAGTACGTACAATAGGTTTGTAAGCAACTCAGGCAGGAAAATAAAGGGATATGGATTTATCTCATTGATACATCCTCTTTAATCATTAAATAGCGCAAAAATCGCAGCGGAAATCTACCAGTCACACATCAAACGTCTATTTTAGATGAACACTTTTAAAGTTGTATATCTTTCTGAGGTGAGAATTCATATTTTACTCTCGTATTCTTATCACTTACTTATCACACCCATGCAAAATGTTTTCAAGCGCATAGGAAAAGAAAAAGTGCCAAATTGGTGTACATACGATGGGAGTAGTTAAAAGATTCAACGAATCACCATCACAGCGTTAAAAAAGATGTATTATTGAAGAAGGTTGAAGTTTGCATTGAATTCATTCATCAAGATTTTCCATAAGTGTGCCTAAGTAGTTAGCGTAAATCTAAGACTAGGAATGCCAGCTGGAAATATAGATCATGATTTCGCTCTAATTAGCTCGATTAATCACATTTTTACTAACATTTTAGTCCATGCATAGAAGTTAGATTACTCCCATTTATCTCCGAATATAGGAGAATGTATTTTCATATTCCGAGTCAAGGAATTTTTAATTCCTGATCTAAGCTGGTAATCGCCGAAGCGAAGGAATATATTATGGAAATGCCTCCGAAGAAATTTTCTCCATTTTTGCCGCTTATATCTTAAATCCTTGGCGAGGGTCGAACTCTATTGAGACTAAGGTGGCGATCTCCTAAATCCACCCGTTTCTCCCGGAAAGTAGGCTAAACCTCTTTACATTAGCCTTGCTTCACCCCTTCGCGGGAACGGTTCATCAAAGGCAAACTCGCACAAACGACATCGCCTCCTCCCGGTGCGCCTTCCCACTCGCCTCTCTCATCTTCCACGAAAAACTAGTCAAAGGAAAAACGACTCAGGGCTCAAATTGCTTTCGAGTGTAACTCTTGCGTCATAACATTCGCGCCGCCAAGTGACGACGTCTGGCTGCGAAAGACGAGGAAAAGCGGGCACAGCGGTAGGTTTCGCCGCGGTGGTTGAGGAAGCGATCGTCATTGGAGAGCGTTTGAATCAAACGGAAAGAAGCACGTAAAGCCGCCGTCGATGACGAAGAGTGTTAGAAGGCACAAGATTAGATTCATCTGTATATATTCCATGTTTTTTCTTTCCCGTAAACTCTGATTAATCTTAGTAACATGCGCTTGACTCTCGGTGATGCGTTTCTTTCTATGACCTTTAGAAGTAGGACATCTTTCCCTTTAGATATAAAGCGGTGTCAGTAAACCCCTAGAGATACTAACTGATGGAAGAGTGAGGATTGTGGATGATGCTTTGATATGAAATTGCAAAGAAGTTTTTGAGAAACAGGAAATATTGTTACCTGATGAAATCACGGACACCGAATAAAACAAGTTTATGAAATTTAATTTGTAATAAGATTGCTGTTGTATCTGGAATCAAGCTTAAGTTTTCGTGAGATAGTCGTACTTGAAAATTTTATTCTAGTACTATTCTACTACTAATACACTGGTACTAGGCTATTAATAGTACTAGTATATTTTATTCTAGTCCCATTTAGGTGTTCTGAAGAATCTATATCTATAAAATTGGAAAATATCCTTAAGTTTTCGAAAATCTGAAAATTCATAAGTCAATACTTCATTTGAATTAATCAAGTAAAATATTATACCTTAACATAATATTAAAATGAAGGGGCGCTTTCAATTTTTAGTAGATTTTAATTTCCATGTATTTTGGCACTAAAAAAATCGAAATAAGAATAAAAGAGCATACGTTAGTAAAATTGAACGAGAAATTTCGTCGAAGTGAGAGCTTAGAACTGTTATTTTGAATGGTAGAACTTTAATTTAAAGAAGAATTTTATGTTTCATAACTAATACATCACTATAATATCTCGCATAAAACAATTATTGTTAGTGAAGTTTTGTGGCATGGAATATAAAACAGTGATGTAGGTTCATTCACCAAAATCTCTGAGGAAATGCTCTATATCTGGGAAAGAATGCGATTGCGGGAACTTGAGAAAAAATACGATGCTTCCGAAACGTTCAATAGAACACAAGGTAGAGGATTTAGAGCCATCTCGTGGAAAATATCAGAGCTGAGGCATCCATTAAAACGGAAGGCATCTTCCGCACTCAGCGATACAACTCGAGAAGAAAAATCACTCCCGGACGTACCTCTACCGACATATCGGGTCCATAGACAACAAAAAGACGACACAAATGATTTCTAATCCCCCGAAGAAAAGCGCGCCTCAAGAAGTAACGACTTCTGAAAGGAGCACTCCAGAGAACGGAATCTTACGTGTGCTCTGGGATCGGAAGTATATTCCACTTCGTATCAGATTCGAGGAGAAATAACGCCGAGCAATTCTCGGCGATGATAGGGGATGAGACGCCAATGGAAGGAAGGGGAAAAGAGAGAGGAAAAAACTTTTCGGACTTTAAGAGAAGGGAGGGACAAAAGGGTTATCGGAGGGGAAACGGAAGTGATTCTATCCATGTTTATTTCTCTCTCTCCACATCTCTTTCGGCGAGGATTGGCTCGTGCGGTTTTTCGAGAATGAGCAACGGCGCGGCCAGCACCTCTGGAGAGCCGACCTGTTGGACCGAAGGGGAAAAATCCATTTGAAAAATTCACTCGGCGAAAAGAGAGGAGGCGAAGGAGATTAAAGAGGGAGAGAAAGGCGTTCGCGAAGGAGATTAAAGAGGGAGAGAAATGCGTTCGCGAGGTTGCTGTCCTTATTTAACTTTATTATGTACAGCCCGAGAAACTCTGTTTGTTCTAGGAGGCTGAGAGCATTGATCTTTCTTTCATGCGCAACTTTGGGGGCGCGGAAAGTTTTTCTTCTTAATAGTTTTCGACTGTCGAAAGAGTGCGTAACGCAAAAACGTGCGGGCAGAAAGTTGTGAGTTTGACTCTGGATGTATGAAATTTTCATCGCGAAGCGTCTTAGGGTTTGCAGCAAGGAATGGAAGTTAAACAAGCAAAGGATAAAAATCATCGAAGCAGTCCTTTATTCATGAGAATTCACAATGTATTATGTAGAGATACTTTATCAAAGGAAGTAGGACAACACGGCTCTATGCCTATTCTGATAAGCAGATGGATGAATAAATAGTAGGGTTTTGTCAAAGTTTACAGTTTATTAATTTTTAATGAGTAAAATTTACAGGTAATTCAATATAAGTCATATAAATCAAATTTATTCGAAAAGATGATAGTTTGTAGATCGGTTGATGGTGGGAATTAATTTTCTCGAGCATATTTCTTCAGATATTTTATGATTCACTCATATAAATGTGTGTTATGTTTCTAAAGTACGAAATTTAAGTATCCTGGGATAAAAATGTTAAGGAAGATTTTATTTTCATTCAAAAGAGACAAACGAAAATTGACTCAGAAAAAAAGACGTCTGTGTGTATCCTCAATTTTTGATATTTTTGAATTAAAATATTAAAAATTTCCACCTAGTATCGCTTGAGTGATCGATATAAAAGAAGATTACGTAAAAAAATGGCCTAAAAGCATAAAACAGTTATTTTCATAAGACATATCGGGGGGAAGTAGATTATTTATGTGGTAAGCACTTCACTCTGACTACGCGTAATGGAAGCAACTTCGTAACTTTCGCGTTAATCGAAAATTTGCTAGAGAGACTCTATTTCTTCATATGACAGGTTAATGGTTCCTGTTTGTAGCATAAATCTCAGCCCGGCATTGGAAAACTTGAAAATAAAGAAGTCGTCATTGGGAACATTACCATGTTGATGAGTTTCTGCCTTCGACAAGTGATATTTTGAATTAACAACAGCTTATCCTTAATTTATAGAGCATTCCCAAAATATATTAGCCTTTTTTACGGTTTAAGAAAGTATATTAAATCTGAGTAAAGCTTAGTTTCGCGAAATCCAGTAATGTCTTAACTTTCGAAAATTTGAAAGTTGTTTACTTTATTTTGCTATGAAATGTAATGTGGAAAAAGATAAAAATGCTATGTAAAATAGGAATAAAAATCAAGCGGAATAAAATATGTAAATTAATTTAGAATTAAATACATTTATGTGATGTTGAATAATTAATATTAACTTGTTCTATTCGATATTGTTTACGTCTGACGTGTGAATCTTTTAACGTTCCTCTGCATGCTTTCGCCATCCGCTCATTCCATAGAAGATCTATAATTTCTGGTATCCACCATTCTACTATCTCCAGGTCGATCTTTGATTGCCATGTGGGTTACACAACCTGCAGGATGCGATAAACCCCAAGCAGTCGATACATAAAATAGGTCCTTATTGAAGATATCACTTTCGGAGACATTCCAGCGGTCGGAATTCTATTTTCGTCGCCGGGAATTTTGGGTTAGGTAGCGGAAGAGTCCGTCATCACATCTACGGCAGAGGGTCAAATCAAATCATTCCTCTCGTAGCCGCCTGCGACACCCTCTTCGACACCGCAGCTACCTAATCTAATCGCTCCTTAACCAACCGGCTCCTCGCCTCTTCACCGTTTTCTTCAATTTTTGTCCTCTCCGTGCCAGCCTTACACGTTACCGATTCCCCTTTCCTTTTCCCATTTTCTTCGTATGCTATCTCTTTCGTTTGTTTCCCTCATACATTTTTCCCTCTTCCTCTCTTTTATTTTTGTTTTTCTTTTCCGAATCTCTGTCCCTTTCGCTACCTTTGTTATCCCAGTTTCTTTTTCATTTTTCATTCCTCCTCTCAAACTGTCTGCCCATTCTCTGCGGTTTTAGCCATTCATATTTCATGAGTTTGCCTTTCTTTCTTCGTTTAGTCTATTTCTTATCTCTCTTTCGTTTTTATAACTTTTTTGGGTCCTCCTTTCCCCGATTTCTGCACCTCATTCCTTTTTCATTTTTAATCCTGAAGCCCTAAATTTGTTTTCTCGCTTCTTGGTGTTTTGTTCCTGTTTTAAGAGCTTTGCCCCTCATGGCTTAAGTTTATCTTCGTCTATCCCGTATTTCTGTTTCCATTGCATAGTAACTGTCATTTGTTTTTATTTCCCGTTATAATTTCGCGATGTTAAAAGTAAAGAATTTATGACCTCGTGGAAATGTGGTATAATCATTGCCCCTCATGGTTTAAGTTTATCTTCGTCTATCCCGTATTTCTGTTATAATTTCGCGATGTTAAAAGTAAAGAATTTATGACCTCGTGGAAATGTGGTATAATCATCTCAAGATTTGCTGAAAATAACAGTCAGTGTTTAAATGCGAAGCATATATTTTCGGCATTTCCGTCTTCACCGGCCGTGGTGGCAGTGTACTTAGCACACTAACGCTTCAATCCCAAGGTCCCGGGTTCGAATCCCGGGAAATACTTGGATTTGTCCTGTTAGGGAATGGTCGTGTGTGTTCGTATTTTGTTATTGTTAATTAATTATTAAAATGGATGTATTTGGGATCAGCTTCCTGTTTCAATTATAGAAGTTATTATTGTTATTCTTAAAAGCATTTGCACTTGACCATTGTAGATTTTCCAGTTTCTGCAATTGGTAAAAAAATATTTTGCGATCGCCTGCTGGATAACAAGATAACAAGACGAAATAGGAAATTGGATTAGGGCTTGACGCGGAGGTCTTACTAGAAACTAATAGCTAAGTGTTGCTACGATAACTTAATATCTATTAGATATTTGACAATTTTGAAAAATCATTCGAAAATAATTAAAGCACCAGTATTGTTGCTAGCTTAAGCTATGTACATACATTGTATTTTATCCTTAACCGCCGCCCTTTTTAAATTTTCTAGATCCGCCCGTACTGTAGAGATAATTCTTTGCAGTAGTACAATCGTATCACATGGAAATGTCTACTCTGAAAATAATCTCTGAATGTCTTAAATTTGATATCAATCCATTCCTAGTTCGCAGAGCACAAGAATAACACCAACCCAATTTCACACGTGATGTAAGATCGACCGTCTGATTCTCTCCCTGTTCTCTCCTATTCCTCTTCCATGCCTTTTAGTCCTCTATACGTCCTTCCCCTCGCTCTTCCTCCCACCCTTTGTTCTCCCAATGCCCTCCACCCACAGCGCAATCCTTCCTTGTATTCCATCCCCTGTTCCACACAGGAGGCCTTTAAATGCCATTACCCACTAATCGTCAATTGAACGCGTCTCTCAATCGCTCTCCATCCACTCTCTCCACGCCTTAAAAAGCTCTCTGCCGACACATCCAAGAGTCCCCAACGCAACGAATACCCTCCCCAATGTCGCCCTCCTTCATTCCGACAAATCTCTTTCCCTGTTCGGGACTTAAAATTCCTCCCCTTAGCCTTCCTTTGGGAATTTTCCCCTTCCGATAAAAGAACTAAGGCCCTCTAAAAGAGACATTGGGGAGGAACCTGGCAACGTCTAAATAAAAAAGGACCGCGAGGTTTCATAAGAGAATTGGCCTGGAGCGTTTTCTTCTCCTTTAGTTCTTGCGGTCTGGTGCACTCTTTGAGCGAAAGTGGACGTCGGGTGCGTCTCGAGGACGGTGTGTCATTTTTTTTAACAACGTTGTTAGGGCGAGTGCTCTGGGTTTGAGCGGCGGTTACGTGCGCGATCTCCCATTGTTTTCATATTCCCCTAAGGAGCACCAGGAAAGCGTCGTAAGAGGAAACTTTCATGGGGAAAATTTTACCGTCCGTAAGAATGTTGCAAACGGAGATTTTTTTCGTGATAAGATTTCAATGCTCTGTAACGCACGTAATGCGTACGAACAGTTTGCAATAAAACCTGGACCAGCTTTAAAAGCTCAGAGAGGTCTGTTAAAGTTTAACTCGGGACGAAACGCGGTACTAGAGACTGCAAGGAGGATTAAAAGTTGACCTATGACGTTCCTTCTATAAGATTTTACTAGATTGTTTAAAACTAAAATACTAAACGGGGTTTAGCTCTTTCTGCTAACTTGTGTATTTAAAATCGCGAATAGCAAAAAAATTAAAGATTTATTTTTATAACTTTTTTTCAATATAGATTAACATGAACGCAAAATATATTTCAATTACTCACGAGATTTTCGAAAATCATTTTCGAAACAATTTAGAAATTTTATACGCATAAACGCTACGAATTTGATTCGGTTTTTGAACTCTTAACGGTAGAATCTTTAAGAAGATAGCCATAAGATCTCTTCGTATATTTCCACGTCGCACTCGTTTATAGTGCAGTTGCTTTGCACAGTCTCAGTTGAAGCACCGCTCGAGGAAGATGCTATTGAATCAAAGATAAAAGTATTGACTAAGTGTAAAAGTGAAAACATCGCTAACATTTTCTTTGGCTTAGTAAAGTAATTAAGGGGATTAGATATCGTTTAAACTAGCCGTTTCAGAAACTCAGAAAAGATCCTTTCTTCTGAATCCCTTTCTTCCGTCATGATGGTCATGTGTGAGGAGAGGAAGAATGGAAGTGGTGGCCTCGAACCTAGGCCGAAGCTCTTTCGATCTATTTGATGCGCAATGCGCTGGACATGTTGCTCAAATTACACGATTACGGAAATTGTGTGAAACTTACGTACTTGAAAGGTACCTGGGTTTGAAGATAAAGGATTAAGCAAAAATTATGTCCCAGAAGATTTTCGTATCACTTCTTATTGCCGAGTACCACTACAACGAAAGGGATAGATTTTATGTATGTTCTCTAATTTATTTCATTATGGTTTGCATAAACCTAACAAGGAATGTATGCAAGTGTAGCAACATCTTTAAAGCATCGAATGGTGAAAACAGAAATATTTTATCTATATGCATGCAATCATGGCGATGTTATTGACCAAAATAACTTATTTCAAACGACCACTTTCGATCGGCTCCGTCATATGGTCGCACCAGGGCCGGGTTTAGGTTATCAGAGGCCCTGGGGACTAAGTTAAGATTGAGGCCCCCACTTGGAATTATAAGTAAAAATTCGAATTTTTTTTCATAAGATACACATATATACATTCCATAGAAACCTCTGTCGCCACATCGTGGCAACAATAAATAAATTTTGAATTACAATTCATAGAATTTGTATAAATTACACTGGATAGACTTGTGGACATATTGTATAGTGACATAAGCAGTGTTATATATTCTATATATATATATTATGTAATTTTACTCAAATACCTATTTAAATATAAAACTTTCTTAGAGCGAAAAACCAGAACAATTTGTGAATGAGAATTTATTAGCACGGTCTCATTGGGGCTTCCATGTGAATGAGACCCTCAGCCAGCGCCAATTGCGGCTAATTAGAAATCCGCCCCTGGGTCGCTCTGGTCGGAAATGACTTTGGAAAGAAAGCGAATTACTTTTGTATTTTTATACGTAATTTTCATCGCGATTACCTTTGTTGTTATGATGCACTACCATGGCCGGAATATTTAGAATTAATTAACTTTGGCATTTGAGTTTTCAAAGGTTACTTCCTGCTCAGTAGTTCTCCGAGCAACGATGCAAATGATTAACGGCTCCTTGCTAACTTACGGAAATAGATGAAGAATGGTCGAATAAGGGGCGACATTTTTCATGACGTCGATTTCAAGCGTACGTAACATTGTGACTCCTAAAGTTAACAGAGGCAGTTTAGAAGTGCGTAAGAGTCTCTCTTCCTCTTTGATAGGGTTGTTGAGGCTAATCTTCACTTATTCCGCTCGACGTAATTAAAAGACGGGTCACACTAAGGCCCTCGCACCGCCTTTTGGTGTAACTTGGAAAATTTATGCATCGCATTAGAATAATGTAAATGCTTTCGAGAATGGATTCGTAGGCGTCACCACATGCAAGCCATTTTATTGCTCCGGAGACATTGTATTCCGTTTCGGAGTAAACTCTTTGAAGGAAAATTATGCAACATCCTTCCATTTTCCTTCTTATGAATATTTAATCCTCGCCAAATTCGCTACAAAGAGGGTTGACCATAACTTTGAGGATAAGGAGGACTTACAAAGGGAGGTGAAGTTTCGCTGGAGTGCTGCGAGATTGAAGCGGATTGGGGTTTGGTGGTTCTCTGGGCATAGTTTTTGATTGGAGAGTTCTTGGAAGGAAACGGGAGTCATGTGGGTTTCGCTGCGATAGGGACGGCCAATTAACGAATACCTTGTTCCAAGTTGAAATGGAGATGGTCGCAAACCCTCCCCGGGCATTTCTTATTGGTTGCGGTCTCGCTCTCTCAACTTATAATCATTTAAGGGATTAGGGATCGCCCTTCATTAATGCCGGAAAAGGATTAAAGTTTGCGGAAGCGGCTTAGGGCTTGCTTGTCGTGACTTTAAATAACCAATTGTGGCCGACAGCGTTTCGCAGCCCGAGCTTTTCTTCTCCCTTTGGGGGAATGAGGAAGAAGACTCACGGGAAAAGAAACCCTAAAGGTGCTGTTTCGCTGCTGGTCTTCGTATCATGGCCGAAGTGGGGGACTTTTCAGAAGGTTTTGTTGACGCTGTTGTAGATTTCCTTTGGTGCCTCGTCACGTACACTTATATACATCCATATCATATGCGTGTACTATATCGTGGATAACAGCTTTTTTAAATCTACAGAAATGCATGAGATGAAGAATAACCAGTTGGAAATATTAAAGTTTGTATTTGTGTGTATATATGAATGCGCGTGTGTTTACACATGTATATACATGTACACACATACGCAATAGTACAATTATCTGCAAAATCACACTCAGTTTCATACTTCGATATCGGAGGTCACCGTGCCACTAAGATTCCCGCTGTCTCACGCTGAAAGGCGGATTGCAGGGTATTAACGTAGATGCAGATGAAGATATGGCTACCTTTAATGCACTCTTTATGAATGGCTTTTTAGAAGTTCCTGATAAAGATATAAATGAGAATAAGCTTTCAACACGCAGGTTACTGAATTGATATTTAACCCATAACCTCTGCAAATAATGTTTATTAATTATTTTCTGAGATAAAAGTTTTAATATAACATGTAATATATTTATATCTATGACCAGTGACGAATACACTGCGTTCTAATAAGAATAAAATTTTCTAATGTTACGCTCCAACTGGTCTTGGAATGTATTACAAATCTGGAGAAAATTAAGACAGTTTAAAAATATACAATTCTTAAATATATTCAAGATTAACGAATAAGATAGAATTATTAATTTAACAGAAAAATCAACTGTGTCTTTACTAAAATTTAAAAAATCTGATTCTTGTGTTCAGTCTGAATTAATCAATATTTTTTTAAAATACCAAAAGTTTTAAGGTTATATAATCTGGAGTAATAGAAATGATGCTTGTTTTATAACAGGGAATTTATTATTATGCAATTCATTCCACGCGGATCTAATTTGAGAATAAATTAGAAAACAATGTAACTATTTCTTCACAAAGGTAGTAATGAAATTTCCTCTATTCATACATCAATTTATAACCAATCTAAGAAAATGTTATCAAATGCAATAATAATTATATCACTCTAAATATATTTTCAAATGCGGTTAAATGCTTAGATTCAAGGATGATACATGGGCTGTTTTACGTAAATTATTTCAATGATATACTGTCATTTTAATAAGTAATAAAATATTATCTATGGTAGAAGCCTTAACTATGTGGAACTCCATCACTGGGAAATAAAATATCGTTCTATCAATGTCAACATCATTATTGAGATTCAGTATAACTGATTCAGACTGTTATATATCGTGTTTTACTTAAGTCTTCCTCGTTTCTTAGTTAAATCTATGTGTTGTGACAAGAATAAATTTTTATCAATGGGAAATATTTAAATTTCGAGCAGTTTTCGACTTTATGCCTCTAAAATACTATCTTCCTGCTATCGAGATATCTTTCAACTTATTTCAGCACACTCCATCGACAAGAAAGCTAACCACAGTCTTTTCCTCAAAATTGACCTTCCCGTATTTTAAAATCAGTTGCTATCTTTCCCTCTCCGCGTTCCATCTTCATTTATTCCCACGCACTGCACACGGCCTTTCCCTCCATTTCGAAAGCACCAGTTTTTAGTGTATGATTTCCCCCAGAGCCTCCACCACCCACTTTGTAATATCGCAGCTTAAACCTTCCCTCGTGATTTACTACTAATGCGCCCATGATGTACGTAATACATCAGCGTTAACCCTGAATTATCGCTTGATCCGTCTCTCGCAAAACCCACCCATTTTCTCCACTTTTGCCCTTTCGTTGACCGAGTTTACATCTTAAAGCGCGCCGTCCGGTGTATTAATCGAAAGGAAATAACGCCGAGCGAATCGGGCGATACACGTCCCGTAATGGACGATATTTTACTGTTAATGTGTGACGAATTAATGATTCGAATTGCGTGGGATCTGCGCGGAGCTGTCGATGCGAGCTCATCATTGCGATCCAATAACGGTGATAAACGGTTCCCTTACGAAAGGGATATAGCAAACGCACCGGACGTTTTGGAGAGTTGCATGTTAATGGAACAAATATTAAAGCAAAAATGAGATGGAAGAACGCGCGTGTTTGTCATAAATGTCATGTCCTCTGGGAAGCGAGGAGGCCGCGCTTGAATTCGCCGTGTTTTGTCATCCGATTATAAATCTTACTATCGGGACTGAGTTTGCGCCGCCTCGCGCATTACTCATCCGGAAAATGGCCGGATTTCCGATACGGACAGAAAATAAAAGAGCCAAAAAAATATGATTTAATACTTAAGTTTGTTGAGGATTTATTTTAGATCTTTGTCACCCCAACTTTCCATGCTCATATTTATTTACACGCACATATCATGTTATATATGCATTGCCTTCCTCACATTCCCCTGTTTTTACATCTCTTTCATGGCTAATTCATCTATGCTCATTTTGGTGGTTATCTAAACGATTCAGCACTTGCGAAATGTCTAAGGGAGTAGTCAAAGAGTTATGAGATTAACGAAAAAAATTTGAATGCTAACATTTTTCAAAAGGTGGGAAATTTCAGAATAAACGAAACCAGGTCGAAATCATTAGAACAAATAATAAAAATAACTTCTTCGATAGAAGTAAATTTTAAAGATTGAACTTTATTTTTGTGGCTTTCATGATAAACTCATGCGGTAAATCTGATGTGATCAAGCTCAACCTGGTGGAAGGGAGCCTTCCTAAATAAAGCAAAAACGCTTAGTAACTCCTACAGATATATATTTTTTTTCAATTGCGACTAGTTTCATCGATACATCGGTATCATCAGGCCTCATCAGGCATCATTTGTCCCGATGATGTCGATGTATATCGATGAAACTAGTCGCAATTGAAAATATGCATCTGTGGAAGTTATTAATTGTTTTTGTCTTATTTAGCACTCATCAATAAGTTTTTTTGTTTTAAACGTACTTCTATATAGGAAAATTAAACTCCACAGAGCAAGGTGGAGATATTTCGTATAACTTTTATTACTTTCAAGGACTAATTATCTTAAAATTTTTTTTATTTATTCAAAGATCTGCCTTAGGATTCCCAGAATAAAAAATGAGAAATAAACGATGGCATTTTTGCTAAGCATTTTATGAGAAATTTCTTAATATCTAGCGGGCGATAAGATTTTAATTTCAATGATGATATAAAATTTATGTTTTCTGAGAATCCGCGGATCCCGCCATCAAATTTTATATCGAAGATAAACCTTCGCAAGGTATTCAAATTTTTCGTTTAATATTTCCTGCGTTGTTTCTTAAAGTTTTATTTCTTTCCATGCCCTTAATTGAAGACTTCATTTCAGCTGGAAAGAACAAATAAGAGAGATTTATTTATGGATGTTTATAAAAGGAATTCCTAATATGCAACAACAATAAGATGCGTAAGCGACACGCTTGATAATTTTGCTCAGAAAATATGCTACATTTCGCAAAAATCGTTTTTCGGGACCGCCGCAGAGAGAAAAACTGGGAAAATAATGAGGGAGAATGGAAATGGAGTCCTAATTTTGGTAAAAATATTGCTGCACTCCGTTGTTCGAATTCATTTTGCTGGAAAGTAAAGGAAAACAAGGCCACTCCTATTGATTGTCCCTATTTAAAAGAAATCGGGAAATATGGATGAGGCCACGTGGAGTTCGTACATCGCCTATTCTCTTTGACGGTGGCTTCCAAACCCATTAGAACATTCAAGCCTCGTTCTGCTAAATGGTAAATGGAAATACTCGTGATTTCCCTCGCGGTGCAATCGCCCGGCCACTTTGAACTTAAGTGACGTCCGTCGTAGCTATTTGCATTTGCGTTATCGTCTGCTGATCATATTTTGCGAAAGAGCAGAAAAGCCAGAGACTTACTTTTTGATTATTATTTACGACAATTACTAGTTTATTTTTCAATAAACGCAAAAACTAAACTCCGATCGAGCATTTTGATCGGTTTTAACATTGTAGGTTTTACTAGTTACGACTTTAGTTTCATAAATTACAGGATTTTGAGATGATTATATTGGTATGTGTATTGTGTGTACAATATAATTTTTTTCTGTTTATGTTTTCCTCAGTCCCTAATATAAGAGTCAGGGGCGTAGCCAGGATTTGTTCATGGGAGGCGTTTACAACTGCATTGCTTACAATGTAGTTCACATATCCAGCAGTACTTGCATGGAATAATTGCAAGTGTACATCCTCCCGCATGGGGGGGGGGGTTGAACCCCCAAAACCACCCCCTTGGCTACGCCTCTGGTCAGAGTCAGATTAGATGACGTGAGAATATAATCATGTGTAACATCAGAACGGACAGTAGCTATTATATATAAGTTTTTTAAAACTATTTATCTTTAAATAATTCAGTAATACAATACGATACGAATTCTTTCGTTAGTCCTTCGTCTTCATTTATCAAAAGATGCATAGTAATCGAAATTTACGTACTGAAAATCGAAAATAAAACTTACCTTAATATCTCTTCCCATTTCCCCATTTCCAAAACTCAGATAGGCATTTCAGCTGAATTGTTTTAACAAACTGTCCAACGTATCAGCGACTGAGTCCAAAGACCGCGGATAATAAGTGGCTTACGAGCCAAAAAATGATGACTAGAGACGCTTATGAATATTACATGAAACAATTTTCGCTACTAGCGCCGAATTTTGCTCGCGAAGTAACTTCCAGCGGAAAAGTTTCAATTTTCATGGCTCCCTCTACAAAATTCATTAGTCTTTCCCTAACCGAATTAATTAACTCAAAAATAACCTATCTTCTCCGGGAGCCAAGGACGCGAGAGATAGGAAGAAAGACACAGCAAGGCGTAGAGAAAGAGAGGAAGCAAAAGCCACCGAACTTGCATTCGTCCAAACAGCTATCTTGGTCCTTGGAAGGGACTCTGTGGTCATCTTCTCCCATCTTTCCCCGCGAGAATACAATGCAAAACGAGGCGTGGCCGTGAGACAAGGGCCTGGGATACTCATGACCGCGCTCATCCAATTAGCAATCAGGGTCATAGCTATGGAGAGGAGAGGGCTGGGAAGATGAATTGCGGAGCAGTGCAAGAAGACCGCTTCTGCAGGAGATTTTCTGCGGGTAGGAGGTTGGGAGGCGAAAGAGAAGTGCATCGAGCAAAGGCCAAAAGTTACGCGATAAAGTTGTACATCGCGCGGAAGCGATCTGTTACGAGAAGCAGCAAAGATATGAGGGCTCTCTGACTGAGCCTTGTTTGAATTTGTTTATGTAAATTAAATAGGGTCGTCTGATTAATGGGCATGCGGAATTATTCTGCGGGATGTTCATGTTGGGAATCTTGGGTGCTGTAAAGCTATTTCTCATGTGACAGCGAATTAAATTTTATACACAATGGGACATTCGCTTACCTTTTAAGTTTCTGACAGCCTTTCAAGATTTTTATTTGCGTTCTTTAACTTGTAATAATTAAATGGGATAATAAATTTCGAAAATTTTCGGCTAATTTCCCTGTATATACAGAAAATAATATGCAGTTCTCGATAATAAATCTTAAGGCTGTTGAGGGTACCGTCAACATTTAACCGACAAATAAATTCTCCATAGTTTCAGTATATGTTGACAAAGTTATACTTGCATTTAAATAAACTAGAATAACAGAATTATACCAATGACTGTACGATTTGCTTTTATAAACGTCGCACATAATCTTACATGCTTTGAATATTTCTTCTTTTGAGTAGGAATCGGCTAACTGCTATTCATGAGCCACACGTTACTCTGAAAAACTAAATGTGGTAATAAAGCGTAAATTGTAGATGTAACTCGAGTTTCAAAAAGTTTTCAATTGAATAGGCACCAAATTACTGGTGCCAACAGGACGATTCGCAAATTAAATTGCCTGGAAACTGACGAATAAACTAAACATTATCACAGCTAACTTAGTTTAAAATCAATTAGAGCAGTTTTTCACGGTTTTTCAATTCAACTCCCTTTAAAATATACTCGTAGTAATGGTGCAGGGAATAATATGACTTAAAAACAACATGTGATGTATTACACGGAAACTCCTTATATTTCAAAATCCGATCTTCTAATAATTTTTAGATGGATTTACGGGAATAGTTGGGCTGTTTCGTCTCAATAGTACATCGATACCTTTAGATTATGTATTCACATCGTTCCTGGAGTAATGCGTGTGATTAAATTATGTCCGCTGAATTAGATTGGTAGGAAAATAATACTTTGTTGATGATGTTACATTTGCTGATTTCTCTTCAGAATCCACAATCATTTTTGGATGTAATGAAAACATTTTATGGGTAAAATCCGAACTGGTTCGCTACTTTAAAACGCCCCTTCCTAGGATTTACTCCATTAGGCTTTTTCACTATCAAATCCGTCTGATCGAACCTTTAAATGCGAAAAGTACCCTGCAGTGGCTCTCTTCAATTTTGTTTCAATTTACGAGCTCCGCAGTGGGAGCGGGTTTCAGAGTTACACGCAAAAGCTGTGTAGGTGGTCGAATTGGAGAGAGGCGACTAGCAGGCGGCTAGAGTTGTCTACTGTTGGAAGGCGAGAGAATAGTTTCAGTCCAGCGGAAAAGCATAAAAGCCTCGCGTAATGGAGAACTAAATTATTACGGTAACTGCCTAAGCTATAAAACGGATGAGGTAACCGTGGGCGGATGCTCCGCAGCCTAAATTCACACCTTGTTTAACCAAACGTTTTACGACGGCAGGAATTTAACTTCTTCATTCATTTTGTTCGAATATAAATGGAAGCTGCGTAATTAATTTTTACGCGCTCGTTTTTCA
Organism: Ladona fulva; assembly: GCA_000376725.2. Lineage (NCBI taxonomy): Eukaryota > Metazoa > Arthropoda > Insecta > Odonata > Libellulidae > Ladona > Ladona fulva. Next base: position 295,722 of record KZ308535.1, read on the forward strand.
CGGACGGAACTAGCTTAGTGTGGCGTAGTTGTGCAAACAAGGGATAAATCCCAGAGATACTTCCGTTTCTCGAATGGCCATTTGTAATAGAGCAAAATTTTCGTTGCAAAAATTTCCGCAAAAATGTGTAGCTAAGAGTGACTGCAGAGCGTTGCTAAATTAAGAAGTCAATCCCGAAGAAACAAAGAAACAGATCTCTTATTGCACGATAGTTTATTTCCGTGAAATGTTATTGTTTATCATTTTCTATCGTAAGAATTAAAGCCCTCGGTTATGTAAAAATATACACCCACAATTGGAATAGTATTCAAGCATTTTCCGTTTATCTTTTTCGTTGCGGGTGGGACAGCGCAAGAGAAGGAACCGTAAACTTTCTGTGGAATGACTTACGGTTTCCTAGAAACTTGGGAAATGCAGCGCTCCTCCTAGAATCTCCCTTGGTGAAAAGTTAATTGGAGAAGGTCTAGGCGAAAGGTATTCCCTGAGAGTCTTGACCCAAGTGGGGCGGTCGTTGAAAATGAAAACGACGCGTTGGAAACAATGGTTAGGAGCGCAAGGAGAAACCAACACACATCCCTTTCCTAAATGTTCCGTCTCGTTGGGGACTTAACTAACTTCGTAGACTATTCCATGCTGAGATGCTGAGAATGATACCGATCCCTTCATAAAAGAATTGCGCTAAGGATAGGATCAAAAAAAAAAAGAAATCGGAGGCAGAATTCACGTACTGGGTGGATTCACTACACTTGAAAGGGAGAATTTTCACGCATTTTACATACATATCTCAGTAAACATGAATAAGTATGAACCTACATCGGCTGAATGAAATACAATGAATATGTGGTAGATATTTGAAGGATAAGAACGCGATGGTAATTGATTGGATGGCAGGGTATAAATCAAAGAGTTTTAGATATTGTAGACACTAGACCAGCACAAAGGGTAGTAAGCACCGGGTTAATAAGCGACCTGTTGATGCTTGTAGTCCAAGTGAAGCCTGAACCAGTTAATTTAATAGTCTTTCGGGTTTACGTACCTACAAGTGACCAAGTCAAGTTGAGCCTAGATGTGGCTAAATAGAAGTTTGTAGTAATGAGAATAGAGAAATGGAAGATATAATCGATGGTTGTAAATTACACGTAGTGATTACTCTAATGAATTCAATTTATTTCTGTAATATGCTACAATTATTTTAAATTTAGGGCGGGTATACTTTTGGGGATTCAGTGAGCTAACTACAACTAGATAGTCCTAGTGGCCACAAAAATAACGGCGAGAATCCAAAAAATTCTCTGTTACGCTATTGTTGCTAAGATTTCTCTCTTCAATATGTAATACGAAAGATCGCTAACCTCTGGTAGTAAGCTGAACCGTAAATATAGTTGAAAATCCTTTTCGATTCTCGGACTACGAAGCAGAAGAAAGTAGTCTTACCAAATTTTAATCGGGTAACTAAGAAATAAATGATTTTACCGATCAATTCGTTATAATTCTGCTTCCAAATCAAAATTTAAGCCATAAAAAACATAAATTTAACTAAGATACAAATTATATCCATTTTATTAACCATTTACGAACACAAAAAACCATTTACCTAACAGGAAATATCAGACTTACTGGGACTCGAACCAGGGACCTTAATATTGGGGCGTTGGCACGCTAGCCACTCCGCCATAGCGGCCAATCATTAAACAAAGTATCTTTATATTGTGGTGTTCAATTTCATTGTGTTGTAAATTGCCATTTTGTTTTATAGGATATTAATTTTTAGCGGTACAAAAAATTTGTTAGTAATGATTGCAAGACTCAATATCATAGTCTCAGTCAATTTGTAAAGGATTTTCGTTCTATTCCACATAATGATTTGTATTCCGTTACTTTGTCACATTAATTAATGGTATCTAATGGTAATGTCTCTTTGTTTCCAGGTGAGTGTCACAGTCTCTGTTTGTAAGCTTCCACTGACTTCATCCTATCACGAGAGGTAGACCAGACGCCCTCATTTGGTGGTTGTGAGTATACATTTCATAGGAATACTAAGTGCAGTTGGTTCGCGACAGTCATACTTGACCTTCGCTACGCGTATTGCAGCTTTAGTGTCTCTCGAGTGCTTTTGAATTCGTAAAGAAGATTCTCGGCTTACTATTTGCCTATCTCTCGTGTTTCTTCCACTGAAATCATACTCTATCATCCCAAAGGAAGCATTACCATTACCCACGCGATCGTCTTGCTGTTTGTCGCACAAATTTGAGGTCTCTTTTACAGCCGTTCATGTAATGAATGTTCGCAATCATTCATATTGTGTATTCGATAACATTCGATGATCGGGAGCCACTGAATATCCATATATACATGTGAATATGTGGTATTTCTCTCTAATTTATGCCCAAGTTGGAATTAAAAAAAAATTTAAAATCCTGTACCTTAGAGTAAGTGATTAAATTAGAGTATTTTACATTAATATCGAACATTATGTAGGAAAATAGGTTTATAGGTAAGTTAAAGCATAATTGATCCTAATCAGCTTTATAATAGCTTATAATGGAATAAAAGCTTTGTGATATCCACAAGATGTTTATTACACGACCGCATGCAGGTACTATCATAGCTGATGTTGGCTATGTAGCTGAAACCGGTCCTTTAATAAACATCTTATGGATTCCGCAGTATTTTTCTCATTCTTTCAAATTGCCTTTCCACGAAGTATGTTCAGATAGGATAGAATTTATTAGTTTAATGTTTTCACTAAGTTTCACCAGGTATTTTGGAATATTGTGGCATAAGTTAGAATGTATTAATGTTTGAATGGTAGATCAAGTGCGTAAATAATTATTTTCAATCTTAAAACAAAAGGATCCTTAAAACAAGGACGAGAATGTTTTTGCAACCTTGGAGAATAATAAACTCTCCATACGTTTATATTCTATAACTTTGGGAGTAATATTCCTTTATGGACAAAAAGAGTAGTGACTTTTCCTCGCTTAAAATATGGACATTAGAAAATGTTCATAGCAAAGTAACTTGCAGATTACTTACGTTAAATCAAGTTTCAGAGTAAGAGAATCTACTAATCCGTGACATTTAGAAGTCCCACAGGGTTCCGTTCTTTGACTGTATTCCCTCAAAATATTTTCTAACTTATATAGCAGTGGTATCAATGATTCAGGAGCCATTGTTTATGAAGGCTCGCAGAGATGTGGAAAATCGCTGAAAAAGGGAGGGAAGGGAAAGGAAAACGTATAGGCATTGTTCGTGATAGCCGTTCGATTTCCAGGAGGACGGACGGCGATGGCTTCCAATTATTTGTTTCTCGGAAAATGAAAGAATCTGCGATAAATAATAGAGACAAAAGAGAAACCTCCCAAAACTCAGAAAGAGGACCGACACATTGTAACCGCAAAGGGATGGGACCGCAAAGTGTCTCATTCTCCTTATTAATTTTTTCTTTCAAAGATTTGCTTTAGGGAAGGATACTGAATTCCCTATCTCACTCTCTTTTAAGTTACAGAGATTCGTCTTTCCTCTTTTATCTATTTTTTTCAAGCAGTGTACCAACCGATCGAATATAGTTTTTACTGCATTCATCTTTCCTGTTTTAGGTTAAATTATTTTGGAATGTATCGGCCAGATTTAAGATTTTTCCGCGAAACTTTTATCGGGATTGAATTTTTGGCTTAAGGAAAATAAAAAAAATCACTCTTTATATTTTAAAGCTTGTATAAATTATATTTGTATTAATCATTTCTTTTGAGTAATTTCTCATAGAGAAGCATACGAATATATAGGAATTCTGGCTTCTGTCGACCATACGATCGACCACCTAGCAAAGGTAATTTCTTTGAGCTTAATTTGACTTTTGTAGAATTTTGGTCGAATATCCTTAAAGGTCTATAAAATTTTATATGTAATTAAGCATGAACTAGTAGCCATAGATTGTATAGACGGAAAGTACACAATTTCTAGTTCAGAAACACAAACTTTTTGGGATGAATAAACAATCTTACGTGTTTACTTTTTAAACGTACATAGGTTATGTTTGATAAGTATATTTTCTTATCTTAAATTACATCATTAAGATTTATCTTTCATATCTCTCTTTATACATACATACATACATACATAGAACTTAATAAATAATATCATACATAAATCTTTATGAACATATACTTTAGGTTGCATAAAGGCTATTTATCTTTCACTCCTATACCATTGGAATTCTAGGAAAGTTCACGAATACCTGAGATAATTGATTTCAGATAGAAAATAGTTTATTGGTATTTACTGAACTAAAAGGTCGATCGAATAATTTAAACTAATTTACAAAATTGTCAATACTTCTTAACAGGTTACGAGGGCCAAAATATTTTTAGTTACTCCGAGTATTGTAAATTTTAACAATTTTGGATGCCCTCTGAAATTAAGCTTGTCCTTTGAATATTCTTAAAGGGCGAAATTACGCGCTTCCTTATTAAATTAAGTAAAACGTAAAGTTGGTTTGTATACAGCCGGTACGAAGGAACGATTAATCTCCCAAACCTTTACGAGATGAATTATAATAAATTTTCTTCTACGCAACATTTCACTGTTCAGCCTAACTCGCAGAGTGGTGCATCAGGCGGCGTTTAGTAGCGAAATACGAGTCATTTGTTACATCTTTTGCCAAGCTAGCGCCATAACAACTCGCGGCATTAAAATTAATCTCGATAAAACTCGAAAGGAAAAATAATATTTTATTTCCGCATTGCTTCCTGACCTCGTTTCCGAAATATTTCAACTCTGGAGGATATATTCTTCCCACCTCCGCATTTCTCCCTCGCGACTTAATCTCACGCCCCCTTATTTTTTAAAGGCGCTTATTTTGATTTAATTATGAATGCCGAGCAGCCCTCTTGTCGGTGCGCTTACCTGCACCACCAGGAATGGTGGGAGGAGCGGAAGGGGTTATTTTAAACGACGTGCCAGCCAGAGCTCATTTCGGGTATATCTTTCTCTCGGCGTTTTTCCGTTGGGAGTGGGGTGGGGGTGCAAATTCTCGTAAAGTCTCCGCGCAATAAACTCCTCTAGAGCACTTGAGACTTTTTCCCGTCTTTCGCTTCGCTCTCTCAGTGAATTAAACACTTAGCTGATGCGTGAGCGCCATGCCGCTCCATCCATTTCACCACTCGCGCAAAAGACACAAGATGGCGCTGTTATTCCTTCTGCCGTCTTCTCGCCCTCAATTAACTTTATATTCCGTGTCAAAGTTCACTCGTGACTTCCGTGGATGCTAATCAAGGCGAAGCGTTCCTCGCTCTCAATCGACTCTTGTGTTGCCCCGGGCAGGCTTTAATTCACGCAATTCTTGGAATAGCATATTTTGGCGCTCGCGTTTCCCGAGGAAATTGGGATTTTACGCCGGATGTATTTATGGCCCGAGAAAGTTTCGCCGCCGCAAGTATTTGAAATTAAAACCTTAAAATTTTTTGCTTCGCATTTTGCGGTTTGAATACTTCGTAGGGATAGAATGCTGCGAGCTTTTAATTAATGCCCCGCTGTTTTGTATTTTTTGCTGGAAATCATTTACCTCAACGATTTTGTATTGTGTAGTTTGGGTAGAGGAAAAATACAGCTAGGTTTTCTTTTACACGTAACCCAGAAAGTCTCGCGTAACTCACAAAGTTACCGGAAGACTCCTTTGATATCACATTCAAGGAAGTTAGGGGTTAGGGGTAGTTACCTACCGCATATTTTCATATTACAGTCAGTAGTAATTGAGTATTAAAATTAAAATGAATATATAAATAGACATTAAAATAAGGTGGGAATGTAAAGACGGATAGATGAATTGTATTCCTTTAATTTATAAACGTAATTAAATTTTGCTTTAGTGTAGGATAGAGGAAAATTTATCCTCCATCCACCTTAGTATCATTTTAAATAATGGCTGCAGCAGCTAAGGTACTATCGATAATGACATTATGACATTTATTTGATATTTCCTCATCGTATGCAGCAGTAAATGTTATTCTTTGGGTTACTGTGATCCACTTCCTTGGACGGTCTCCACTCATAGTATCCTGGGTGAGGATATCAAAGGAAAACTACCTCATCCTACGGGGCATGTCTCAAAGTTGGCGAAATGAGGGAAAAACCGGGGCGTTACCTTAAAACCTAGCCCGAGTTAGTATAACGCGCTTTTGAGACACTTTCATTGTACACAGCGTCACGAATTTATGGGAAATAGCCTTCAAGTGGTTTCTATAATTGAAATCTCTGTAGGTTACATTATATTCTTTCTTCGAGTTTCCTCTTTAAATTAGGACAACTGAAAAATTGTCCGAGACCATGCTTTAAATCCGAAGTCCCGGTTAGAACTGGACGCATAGTACGCCTAGTCACGGATGACTTTTTTCTCACCACTGGATGATTTATTTCTGTTTACTTGATATCCTCTCAGTTTGTTTTACACGAGTTCATAATTCGCTCGTATTACGGCGAAAGTAACCTCAGAGACACAAATCTTAATTCCCATTATTTATAATGAGGCAAATCATAACTTGTCGGCATATCCAATTGCATGTTTGCATTCTCTCCGTACCATGTTACTGGAATACTTTAAGCGTTTGAAAGGATCTCTCGACTTTTGGATTGCATAAAATTGCTCGCTCACACGCGAGAGCGTCGAGAAAAGACAATAAAGCTGGCGCTATCGCGAATTTTCCACGAATGGCACTCTTTTAAACCATTTTGCCTCTTTCTCTATATCCGGCGCATTATCCCTCAGAACGAACCCCGGACGCTTACTGATTTGGAGAATGAGAACGGGTTATCTCAGAAAAAATATAAACATCGCATTAGTTCTTCCTCTGCCCATTCCAATTTTCCTTTCTTGTATCTTATCGCGCTTTCTTTTACATCATCCAAGACTCGAGTATTTTCCACTCCTCTGTGTTTTAGCCTACATAGATTATTTTAACGTGTCTGATCGCAATCTCCGTGAGAACTCATTCTTCCTGAAAGAAGCGAACGGGCATTGATTTATCGGGAATCCTGGAGTTCGCATTCCTCCTGCGTTCCTTGGCCAAAAAGCGTTTTATACAAACTAGGAGTTATGTTCCTTATGTGGCGGAAAATTGCGTAAGTTCAATCCCACCTTAGGGGAGGGTGTTACATAAATATGATATGGATGAGGAAAATTTCGTAGACTTTTACAATTTCAGTAGCTCTGTTCCCCTCGAATTTTTCAGCTAACTTTCATCGCTTACATTCCTCGTCATGAGCTAGTTTTATTTATGGTGTAAATTATATTAGACGAGTATTTTAAGACAATTATTCTGAGAGTAAATGGGTTGAAGGAGTAGAGAATTGTGTTGAAATGTCTGAAAGTTGATGCGGCATCAGTCTTGCTTAGACAGGAACAACTCAATTATTCATTTTTAAAAACCTGTTTCTCTATTTTTATTTTTAAATGTTAAATTAACATATGCAGGTGTAACCTGGTGGAACTACTACTAAAATTAATACTTTTATTCTTATTCACTTTGCTCGTAAAAATAAACATATTTTTTGTGGAGCTCACGAAGGGGTATTTCTTTACCGTGTCGTTCTTAAATCTGTGTAAGAACATCTCATTTTACATACCTTTCAGAATCGGTGCTATTCCTCCTTATATTTCAGTAGATTTAGATTTTACTAGCAAACCCTGGCCTTCATAGGCCCGTTATTAATTTCATTGAACATTTACCATCTTCTTACATTTGATATTGCGGACAAATCGTAACACAGTAACGTATTCAAGTACAAAGTTAGTTGTGGTTAGTTCAAGTTGCTGTATATTTTTCATTAACTCGCTGTTCTGAATGCATGTCGTATCTCATTCTTAGTTGGAGATAGCGTTACTGTTGTAAGAAAACATTTCGGAATCGACTCACTTTAGTAAAGTCTTTGGTATATTGCGAGTAAGAAGTTGCAATATTAATGCTTCTGAGCTTGTGGCAGAATTGCTTCAAGCGGGATAACGTACGAATTGAATGCTAATATTATCAGAGCACTCAAAATACGATAACAAATCGGTCTCCTCGAGAAGGTATCTCTATTTACAACACTCATGGAACATGTTTAACTCTTATTTCGTTGTTGATGGAGATTAAATTTTGAGATTTCCCGTTACAGAATCACTGTAGAGTCATATTGTGCATTGGATTAGAGCTCCGTTTTCCTTTCGCCAATCACATTTCAACTCTGAGAATTGTGAAACGCACTTCCTTGTAGATTACGGGCAATATTAAGTTCGTAAAGTGCTCCTCTAAATCGAGGTACCCGGAAGTAACAGACGTCTTAATCTGTATTCTTACATACTGTAATTAGTTTGCACGTTGTCCTCAATAGTTCCCACATTATATTTTATATTCAATATATAAATAGCTTCTTAACCATTCAAAGACTTAATTCGTTCAATCAAATTCTTACTTAATTTCAAGAAAATGATTGGGAAAGTATACTTTATTATAGAAATAAATTATATTCTTTACAGTCACGATAAAGTCCTCCCGTAGATTTTATCAAAAGGTCCTTCGTACGCTAAGAAGCTTTACAACTTATTGCACAGTCTTTTCTTTAACTGGCGTATATTTATTTGTTTTTAAAACCTGTTATTGTCAAATGGAAGCTACAATGTAAGTAATGTTATAAAATCTTCTGGCGTAATAAGATGCCGATAGATTAGCTCATTTCCGTAATTGGAATGAAGTAGGTGTCCTTATACAAACAGGTTCACTCGTAATTACTTCTCTCTCTGAAAGATTATATAGGATGCAATCGAAATACATTTCCTTCCGTTGGGACCTTTCGAAAGAAGGTCGGCTTAAGCGACAAAAGTGTACTTAGCATTCCCTCGAATCTTATTAAACTTTCGGTCACTCTTTCAAAGGATTCTTTCACTGTCAAATGAAAAAAAATCACCGTTTCTAATTGAGCATCCAATCTTGCTGAGAAGAACATTTCCTTCTTCGCGCTTATATCTAGTACAATGACCCCTTTCATTACATCAAATTAATTCCGTCCGTCCTGTACAGCGTCATGTTTTCCTTGTCGTGATCCTTCTCTCATTCTATTCCGTCGAATGAAAAGTGGCGGCAAAGTAGCATTCGATCAATCTCTCCCTTTCCATCTCTTCGTTGCTTTCCCTCCCGAAAACCTCAAGAAATTCTCTTATTTTTCCCCTCGTCTAGGCCGAGCGTGCGCCTCTGATTAATTGTGACGCATTGCGTTCGAGATTTCTCGAGCGCTGAAAACTACACGTCGAGACATTTCTGAGATGATTATCTCAAACTCCATTTTGCGGAAAGGAGGAGATTCTGGAGAAAAAAATGGCACGCTATTCCTTGAAGGACTCATTACCCACACCTCCGTTAACGGAGCTTCCAATTTCCTCGAACCCGAGAAGTTTACGCGTTTAGGATTCTTTAATTAAGAATCGTTTTCGCGCCAGAACTCATTATAGCTTTAAGTGTTTTAAATCGGTGGACACGAGTCTTATAGATATAAGTGATATGGGGCGATTAAAGATGGAGATATAAGTTTCGTCAACTAGCATTCCTATGTTTCCTAACCTTATTGACTTAAGTAAAACAGTAAAAAATGCTTGTATTTCGAAAACACGGATTTCGGAGACTCAGGATGTTATATTACTTGGTACAAGTATTTAACATCGACGAACACGAGTCTTATGGGACTTAATCAATGGGAATTTTAAATTAAGAATTAATTTCTTACCCATTTTTGAAATATTATCTACTAACTTTTCCAAATATCCTAACTTTTGTTTTACGAAAAATGAGATTACGGAGACGGTCTTCCTGAAACTCTTGATTTAGCTATAGCCGCTGTAAAAGTAGAAATATTTTTGCGTTGAGAAATATGTATGACATGAAGCAATAAATAATCAATATATGCATGTATCTATATCTTATAATGTAACATATCTTGTGTATGGAAATACGGGCTACCAGACGTGCCGATAGTATGTCATATCTAAAAAGTATACCTTGAGTTGATAACATCGACCTTGGTATGTGAGCAGCCTGTCATCCGAAAATCACTAGTAAAGCCACCATATTCTTTAAGTATCGTAAATTTCCGTTTATGTCTCTATTTTCGAGAGAGTAAAACGTTGTTTCTAAATAAACCGTATCGTATTTTAACAATGCACAGACTTTGAACATGTCTTTTTGCATTATGTGTGTTAAGAATTTGTGAGGTAAAGCCATAGTTTTGATTTACCATATAGGCATCTATCTTTAAACCTTCTGTTATCGTCCAAAATCACGCAATTTCACTGCTCTCTTAGGATAAAAATTGACAAACGCATATCATCTACCTCACTGTTACGAGTATCTCCAAGTGGTAAGTCTGCGATCTTCAATAGGATAGGCCAGAACCTCAAAAATCGACTATCAGCTCCCAACGTAAACTGAGAGGAATAGTAAAGGAGAGGAGACTGAGAGGTCATCAATCTTCCTCTGATAATGATGAACACACACAGAGATAAACACATTGTAAAAGTTAAGAATGCGGGATTTCCTCGGTATATAGCTCACTGCATCACGCTCTATTTTAAATTGGATTACAGTCGGCATTGCTTTTAGTCCCGCACGCATGTTCAGAAGCCTTTTTACGAGCAAGGATTTACGCCTCAAAAATATCTCGCAATCTTAGCAGAGTATCACTTTCTCGAGCGCCCACTTTATTTCCGGAATTATGGCGCCCTCTGACGGCTGGCAGGAGAAGCACGTGCCATTCTTCTGTTTTTCCCTCTCACGCTCGGTGCGAATGACCCCTCTGATGAAGACCTGTCGCCATTTAGTCCCGACTTATTATTTTGTCTCTCCGCCACCGACGTGTACTTGCCAGAGGAAAATAGCACGAAACGACTCCTCATAAAACCCTTCAATTTTTCGCCAATCCGGTTCTTCGCTAAGACATACTTTAGATTGGTAGGTGGCCGTATTTTTTTTTTACGTCCGAACCCTCTTAGTTTGCGTCCGAAGGAATGCGTTTGGGTCGAGATGGGAAAAACCATTCTCATCTCCTTTCTTCTTCGTCCTCATTATTCCATTGTTTTTTGGAAGGGTTCGTTTACTGGTCCCTCGCGTAACTTCATCTGCCTCATTTCCTTCCCCTGCTCCGAAGATATTTGCAGCTCGGTCCACGGCGATCTATCAACCTCTTTCTTCTTTCTTCCTCTCCCTTTCACTCGCATCTTTCTCTCTTTTCCATACTATCTCTCCGAGGGCTTTTTCCTTTAATCTATCTCCACCCTCTCCCCGTATCGATTTCTCTCTCATCTTTTCTCTGGCATACAACTATGAAGCGATGCTCTGGTTACGTCCCGAATGTGCCGTAAATATGATAAAGTCGTTGCTTCGCTTTAAGAGAACGTTTTTTTTTTGCGGAAATTCCCACAATGAACGATATTTTTAGCTAGTATAATATGGAGATCGTTTCACTATAAAAATCTTTTAACCCTGGGAACAGCTTCGAAAGCAATCCGTGGGTGATATTTAATTTACTCATGAGTGTTTTATACTAGTCTACTTCTACGTGAAACATACTCCAGGATATTTTATTTTAATATTTAATACAGTTTCCGAATTCAGAATAGAACTCCATGTAACTTATTTCTCGTAGAAATCCAGAGAATAGCTCTGATAGCAGTCTCTAAGTAACGTTTTATTTCTTTATACTTATTCTTTACTCGCTAAATCATTCATAACATTAACTGAGTCGGCTATCACAACTACGAGAGAGTTGACTTACTGATTTTTTTTAGTTTGTATAAATAAATATATTAGTCAATTCTCTCCTTGTTAAATTATTCTTTGTTTTCAGAGAGATAATCTAAGCTTTTCTATTTTCTTAAAGAAACTTCTACAGGTAAAACGAACGGGAACGCAATCTGGCTGTAATGTTTAATTTCGTTTAAAAAGTTGATTTTCTTTAGAGTATAGCTTTTCGCTGTTTTATCTTGACATTTTCTCCAAATAGTTGCGTTTAAATTTTATATTCCTTGCATGAATTAAGATGCAAAACAATTGGAGGACCCATAAAGATGATATGAATTTGTATTTAATGGAAGGAATATTGTTATTTCGGATTGTATCGAAAATTCATTTCCTTTAATAATACCACATCCATCTTTCTTTAATGTTTCCATCCTTTCCCATTTTTTCTTATTTTTTTCTCTCAGACATAAGGAAAATCTTTCCTTCTCAATCTACTCATGCCTTCCGTTCTTAGTGCCTCTCCTCAGTTTTATTTTTTCCCCCTTTTCCATCCCTCAAAAGCTCTCTAAACCTCTTCAACTCATTCTTATCCTTTCTGTCTTATGTTATCTTTCTCTTCTTTCGCACTGCTCATTTAACTTTTATTATCGCGGATTTGTCTCGGTGTTTCTGTTTGTTTTGGACCCTGAGACCTTTCCGGCAATTGTAAATATTTACCGGAGTTGTCCCTTAATCTTTATCAGACTTGAAATTTATCATTAATGTGGCGTTGGACTGATAACAGGTTTATGACATAAATACATTACTTTAATTATTTTTAATTTGTTTCCTTCGACGCTTTTTTTGGCTACTTGCCTTTAAACCGGATGTCCGAATGTTCTGTAAAAATAGCTCTATAGCTGAAACAGACACCCGGAAAGCGGTAGACTCGGGTTCGAGTCCTGGTTCTAGAATTTTTTCATATCCATTTTTCCTTGGACATAATTGCCTCATATGGCGACCCTTTAGTCAATATTATGGAGAAAGAAAGTCAATCATACTTTAATTCTTCTAAGTCATTTCGTAAACTTAAAACTGCAAATGAAAATCGATTATTGGAGAAACTAATTATTATTAAGATACATTAATTATTTATTTTATAACTCATTTTAATTTCAAAATATACTTGCTTATTTCCTGAAACATTTTAATTCCGTGATAAATATTGCTCTATCCCTATTATAGCCTCCAATTAGATGAAGTATATTTCATATTATTCTTATTTTTGGTTAAAACTCCTTTATTGAGGGTCCTGGGTACCATTAACAAAATTTCCTCTGGATACAATAGGGAATCGGGTTTCGAAACTCAAAGTTTTCGAGATACAGACTACGGTTAGAAACGACTTAAGTTCGTCAATCGAGCAAAAACTGTCTTAGATTTTTTCCATTTCAAAGCTTTTCAATCAGCAAGTGCGAAACCCACCGCAAGGTGTGTTTAAAGTTCTCCGTTTCACGCAAAATAATCCCCTTTTCCTTCCTCTGCACCTCTTCCCCTCATTTATTCCGCACAATGGGAGTTTCTTTAATTCCTAAACCCCTTCCCTTACTCCGCCCTTTCCTCATTTCCTCATCTCACCACCAGCTCTTCTTCTTCCCTTCCCCCTTGGACCCTTCGACCGCCTAGCACTTTGCACAGAGAAGCAAAGGGAGAAGAAGGAAGGGCTTCGCGCCCGCAGCTGCCCAGGCCACTCTCCCGTCCTCTCTTTAATCATTGTCATCCCTTCGTTCCCTCTCCATTTTACTCTCAAACACACGTCACCAATCTCTCTTTCCTTCCCTTCTCGCTCTTCTGCGCTCTCTCCCCATGTCTTCTTCGATTTTTTTCCTTTTCCCATCGTTTTCTTTTTCGCGAATTAATCTCTTAGCTGGGCTTATTTCTTTCCTCTCTCCTCGTCTTGCTTCCTTTCTGTTCGGAATTGCCCATCTTCTTTTCGATGGTTTTCCTGTCGAGCTCTCTCCGATTGTCTTCGAGGAGTTGTTACGAGGTTTTATTTATCATTCACGGATCGATTCCCGTTACGCTTTGGCACTCTCTGTGTTTGGCAGCACTCGATTACAATCCCACACCAATAAATTTGGCTTAAATATTTAATCTATCGCCGTTCTAATCGGGCGTCTCATTCATCTGTTTATTTTGAATCTAGAACATATTGAAATCACAAAAGAATCGAAGAATTTGTTCAATTGTTAGACAATAAAGTATCTACGTTGGTTTGGTAGCATGCTATAAAAATACTTTAAGTAATATACCACGGTAATTAAAATTAAAAATAAGAGAGAAGAGACTGAGTAGGACGTTAATTATTTCACTTATTGCCGTAATTAACGGATGTAGGAATTGAAGGTAGTACTCACGAAATTTCAGCGGTATTTTACGTAACCAAAGTTTTTTCTGCAGTTCATGTGGACTCATCAAGATAAAATTTGGTGCAATGCCCATTCAAACGACAATGAAGACTGAATGATTTCGTGCTTTCTCTGTGTATAGAGTATGAATCTTCGCGGAATTTCATACAGATGCAATGGAAAAACTATTAAGTAGGTTTTTTGCTTCACTTTTATATCAAACGGAAAGTTTTATTTAGCATTTCTGCAAAATAGTGTTTTACTTTTCTCTGTTAATTATATCTGGGTTACCGTTTGAATTAAAGAGACCTTGCGGTTTTTAGGAGATTAATTATAATCTTCACTTCAACTTTAACAAACCAATATAATACTAGGCCCTAAAGTGAACTTTAGTTAGGTTAAGGTTAGGTTAGGTCCATTTTAAGTATACATTACAATACCAGGCCTTGAGAGTCCAAACTAAAAAAAATATAAGAAATTTTCCTAACACGAAACAAAATTTGCTAAAAAATAGTAGACAGGATCTTTCTAACTTTTGCTACCAATCTTACGTCGGTGACCATTTCACGTGCAAGTAATCGTGATGCCTATCTACCAAGGAAGTTCCTCTATTTAAAGACGTTATTTATTTCAAGAAATGTTTATGTCTCTCCTGATTATGAGTATAGCGCATGTTTCGTTGACTAGTAACTCTGTACACATAGTCTCATTTCCAAATCAGATATACATGTGCGCCACTTCATTTCCCTTAGGGTGTATCATACTTTCTTACTTTTCCTGTATTTCGCTATTCTGTTCTGTGTATAGAGTAAATTTGACGTACTGTCCATTGCAGAAATTGATATACTTATAATATTACTCGAATCGGAGCGAAATCTTCCGAGCATAATTTTCTGTTCGTCTGTGTATATTCATCTATTCCTTCAGGAACAATATAAGTAATAGTAAATTTTATGTAAAAAAAGTGCAAAGTTTTGTTTTCAAGAAAAACCAAAAATAAAGACTGCAGTGTAGACCAAGGAAAAGAAAGATAAACATCGGGCACAAGCGAGAGAGATTTGGAAGAAAAGGAAAGAAATGGTTGAAATAAACTTGGTCCATGGTTGCTTATACGATTTAATAATAAAAAAAGTGCAAAATAGAAAAAAAACCGTCGCAAGAGTAGTCCAAGATTTTATCATTTGTTACAATTAATCCTAATATTTGATTCAAGTTCAAGAATTCTTCGTTAAAAGACCGCAGAAATAGACCCCGAATCTTAGAGGCGTGTGGGTAGAAGTGGCTTCATTTTCAAAACAGAATGAACTATGGGTACGTAATCAGTCAAGAAATACATTCATCGACGTCTTGGAACACAATGAGGTGAAAGTTTCTCTAAGCCCCAGCTCTATTCATTCCAAAACAAACTGCATCCCCTTCCTCTCCGTTTACCACTGTCCTCTTCTCCCTTCCGTTTAATCTTCCCTTTCCTCACGACATTATTTTCGGATTGCCTCCTACATTCTTCCCTCGTTTTTCTCTTTCTTATCGTCCCGTTATTAATCCTTCCACCCCATCGCCATTATCTCCTAAATCCTCATTTTCCAACCCCTTTGACTCGCCTCCCCTCATTAAACTCGCACTCGTTAATCCGGAAAATTTTCCTCTCTCATCTCCGAGATTCCCCCCTTTTCCCACTTTTTCGTTTTGCCTTGAGGAGCCCAACTGGAGAAATTCGGAGGACTTCTGCTTTGACCACAGTCTACTGCTCTTCTTTTGATGTAGCCATTCTTGTACTCGACGACATTGGAAGACGGGTAAAGATGTTCTCTTTGGGGAAGGGGATATACTCATCTGTGGTTTAAAATGTATATAGTACATTTAATGTAGACACACGCATTACACGGGTTATCCACATCCGCTACATGTACAGATGGGCATTTGAAAAACTAGTCTTTGTCGAGGGAATGATTGGCAGGAGGGATGGAAAAGTCACTGAACGGTGTTACTGCGCGCTAGTCAGACCCTACTTCACAAGCAGTAAGTGGGTTCCTAGTGACAAACACATTCGTAGATTAGAGAAGGTCCACTGTAGATCCTTGTGTATTATTAAGAAATGCTTCGACAAATCTAAAAATGTTAACAAGAATTACTACTTGATATAGAAGAAAATAGATTAAATTTGCTCATAAATGGATTCTCGTAAGTTTAAGCAGATATTATCATACGATAATATTGCATCAGATCAAATATTGCAAGAAGAATTAAGGCAATAATTCCTTGAGCTGACCGCCTCAAAGAATCACATTCTGCGGACGATACGCGACAGTAAGGGATTAGATAAATAGACTCGGATGCATACACCCACTGCCGCACGCCAAAAGGCGGCTGCTAGGGTACGCTCTGCAATCTGCACCGAGGGTAATACAAACAGTTCGATTAATTTGAAGAGGATAGATACTATTACTATTGTTATACGACCGTCGCGACGGTTCATTTTTGAGGTGTCACGTTAGTTTCATTATAACTATGTGTGCGTTTAACGTAGTTCAAAATTTAAACGCACTCAATTGCTAGATTTTTATGAATAGAAAACTGTATTTTTATGAATAGAAAACTGTATTTTTATTAATAGAAAACTGTATTTTTGTCATTTAACATAGATTGTGCATATTATTCTGGGAATTAGATATTACGAAAGAAGGAACTCAAAAAACCTCTGTTATAGGCGTAATTTGCTGAGATTTTTACCATAAAACGACGAAGAGTCTAAAGTAGAATAGCAAACATTGGGATAAAAGTGAATTTAAAATATAGGGAACTACAGGGAATTATAAGATGATCAATATTGGGAGAGGGATTAGATAGAGTTTTATATGTCTTTCTTAGGCCGTCAGGACTACCAGGAACCTTAATCAAGAAGTTAATTTATTTTGAGAAGTAATGACTCCGAAGAATCCCGAGGCATATTCTACTAAAATATGTAACCATAAAGTTCGGCATGTGGATATCAATAATGAAACTAACTAACTAAGATTAAGTAAATATATATTAAAAAGACTACTCTAAAAGAATAGAAAGAGTGCAGCATTAGTAGAGAAGAATAATGATGAGGCGCACGAAGTTTGAGATTAACCGTGCACGTGGCCATTATTAATCTATTTTGTGCTTCGTTGTGATACTTTCTCATGCTGGATTGGAGCCGCTAATTAGGTTTAGGCATTAAGGATACTGATGGGCTTTAAATGAGAAAAAAGCCGTACCAAAGAGAAAATTACCTAGTATTAAGCAAGGTGAGGGGATGGAGAACATTCATTGTAGAAATAAAGTGGAGTGGAATGGGTTTGGGAGTCAAAACATCAGAGATGGTTAAATATTAATGGAGGCATTAGAGGAAATGATTCCAAGGGAAAAGGAAGCGGAAAAGATGGATAAAAGGGTTTTTAGATAAAATTAAAGAGTGTAAAGAGAATTTAAGGTATGAAGAGATGATTCTATAGGCCTCGCATTATACAAAAGGTTTGATAAATGGAATTTTTTTGTGAATAGTATATTATTGTTAAATATTTAAAATTTTATTATCGTTGATTATATGATAAATATAAATGCTTTTGGTTACAGGGAGTAGGGAAATTAAGGGGATAGTAATTCCCTACATTATGATACGATTTGGAATGTTATAGTCATTTACGTGATACTTAAGCGAATATGAAGTATATGTAAAATTCATGTGTTTAGATAAATTTAACTAATGCTAACGCATTGCAAAGTGGTTGAGATCGCAAAAGCTTTCTGTGAGGCATAACACATTATTAAAGGGCCAAACAGTGCAGAAAGGCTGTGAACGCAGACAATTTATGATGAATAAATAGCTTGCGAATTGAAAGTAACTCGGTTCTTTTGCGAACAAGGATAAACCACGAAATATATCTTGCAAATCTTTTTATGTTGGATATGAGTGATAATTTGATAAACAAACTTAACTATGGGTAAATTTGAGCATTTGGCGCATTAATTTGGTGAATAGTTCAATTTACCGCCGCATACTAATGACAAGTACGTGCTCATTCATCACAAACACTTAATTTTAATTGGAGTTGGAGTGCACTTTACCTTCATGAAAGTAATTATGGTTTATTTAAGTCATTTAATTGTATTGCATGCTGATGAAAACGTTATTATACGGAGTTTAATCAGTTTCAATCCTTAATACATCCACCACTATCACAACTAAAGCTCTGGGAAAGGGAATGAGGGTTACTTGGGTAGATGAGGGTTGAGGAACCTTGCCTTTTTCCTTACTGAGCGAGAATTCCATAATCGGAAATAGTCCACGTGTGTTCAGAATAATGACCTTATTAATAAAGCATATTATTTTAATATTCAGCATCAGTCTCATCTCATTAACGCAACCGTGAGCAAAACTGAGAAAAAAGTTAACGAAAGATACTTTTATCCTTTACTTTTCATCAAAAGAGAGAGTAAATTATTCTATTCCAAAAGATATGTTAGAAGGCCAAACGGAGCAAGAAATTCAAAAAGATCTCCAAATATCCTTTCGAAATCCAAATTTTTAATGTAAACTCGGGTAACATTTCCCGGTCCATTAATCAAAACGCAAGGGAACGCTTCGCAGTTTTAAATAAGAGATTAATTAAACTCAAAGCAGCGGAAGGTCAGCTCCACGGCTTCCTTCCTCATGGCGGATCAAATGAAAGTTGAAGGAGATGTGACGCAAACAAGTACCGAGACGTCTCTTCCAATTCCGCGTCAACCTCTCGTTCCTTTCTTTCCTGCATTATTATTCGTCTCCGGATACAACAAGGATCCCCTCAGACTTGGTCCATCTTATTCTTTCTTCCGTTGTTGTCGCGACCCAGCCGCAGGCCTCGTCCCTTTGATCCTTTTGTCCACCGCACACCCTCTCCCGAGCCACTTCCGTCTATACTCCCTAGACGAGGGCTATACTCGCGCAAATGGGACCGTCGAATATGTTTATGTAAACGTGTCACAAGTACTCAGTTTCCCTTCCCTTTGTGAATTGCCTGCCAGTTTTTCCCCATTTTTTCCGAGCTTCCATTATGACCGTTATTAATATGGCGAACGCAGCTCGCCGTTGTCAAGTAACGCTTCGAGCTTGTTTTTATTCATGTCCTCTCCGTCACGCACGATGGACGTTAAGCGCGTTAACCTTAAGTTTCGACGGCGAAATTTTTGCTGGACGAGCGTTTTTTATTTTCAGAGGTTCTAATGAAGTGAGGCGGCGTTTTGTTTTTGTCTCCGCGGGAGAGGTGCGACGGGAAAACGTAAATAAATGTGGATGACATACCGCTCTATGTGCCCCAGTTTTTCATTTCGTTGTTCAGAGCAGGGCTCGAAGCGGGGGAATAATTTGAAGCGGGGTCCAGTGAGTTATTGTAGGACGTGGGTGATGTAATTAAGTTATGCGGAATTGGCGTTTCTTCGAAGGAGAGAGAATTTCTTAGAGTGCTGGAAAAATGCTGAGATTTCGACCCTTGAAATTTCCGTCTCTCGAATTCGTCAAACCGTCGTCAGCTGTTGAAAATTCGCCTCAGTCGCTTTTGAACGATGAAAATCGGGGAAAGTCGGAATCTTTAGGACTTTAGCTCTTTCTGTTTAAAAGATTCGTTTTCAGGACACGATTTTCTGTCGAAACCGATATAATTTATCCCTCAAACGTTAATTCTAATGGAAATAGAAATCATTTCCATAGACAGATCTTAAAGCATTAAAACTAAGGGATTAAAATCAATTAGTGGAAGAGTAAGAAAAGTTTTTAATTCCATCGCTGTAATGACTTTCCTTTTGGTAAAAATCCTCCCTCATTGAATTTGCTTCAAAGGTTAAGGTCTAAAACTTATGCTCAAAGAATTTCACCGAAGCTGCTACGGTAGTTATTCATTTAAAATATCGTGCCGACCCGTCCATTTACGACAAACTATTGATGACGGACCCAAAAAATATAATCTTTTTATCTATTTTATGATGAAATGTTCAAATGTTAGCAATCTTAGAATCTTGTTTTTTTTTATTTTTGAAATGTCCATACCCATTTTTCTGACGTTCGTCCTTTTCCTTTTATGTATCTTAATCTCAAAAATAGATCTATAAAATCTATTATTTCAAAAGAATATTTCACTGATTGCAATAAGTAAAAACTTACGATTGCCACGTTTCCTCATCAATTATTGGAAATAATGAGTATAAATTGTATAAGATGTCTTCCATAGACTAGAGCTGTCATTGGTAATCCTAGAGATAAGTTAGTAAACTATGCATATTCCCATTAACATCCCGAAGATAGTGGATACGTAATAACTTTTGAACTTTCCACTTTAGCTTGTTTGCACTTTAGATACGTTTAATTTTGGTGACACGATTATGGTTTCAATAAAATTACTGTTGGTAGAAATCACGATAGGATGCTGGAGACAAGTTTTACCTCTTGGCTCACGGGTCACGTAGGATTCCATGTTTACTCAGCCGACAGCTGAGTGGGATTCAAGCGTACGTGAGCAACAGATAGCGATGGGAATAAGAATCGAAGCTATTGAAATGGTTCACATTGGAAAACACCCCTTATCATTTCTCCTCGGCTTGTAAAAGCATTCTTAGTGCACATGTTCTATGGGACGTTATTGGCTTGTAATCCATTGGGATTTCCATTTGCAATTTTCGGAGTTCGACTCGGAATTTGCATCAAGGGTCTTACTCTGCGGGTATGTGAATTGCGTTTGACTGTACGGATCTGTAATTTATTCTGCTCCTATACCGAGAAATTCGGATCGATGAGTTTCCTCAAGAATGCTAATCGTTTTCCTGAATCTTATGCAGTCGGCAGTGCACGAGAGGTCTATCTCGGGTTAGTCTTGGCGCCTTGTGTTTCCAGTATGCACTAAGAGCGCTCTATGACGATATTCTTAGCGTCAAAGTGAAATTTATGTATGGAAGAGGGAGGAATAAGGCACGAACAATTTTGGTACCTATCATAATTCTTTAAATATAAAAAGTCATTAAAGTCATTAAAAGTTAGTCATTTCTCCCAAGATTTGACGGGTAGCGAAACATTATTGTGTATCAAGTATTCAGCCCGAAGGCAGGTTGGGACCTCATCCCCTCTGCCATCAGTTACGAATAGCTGGGAGAGGTAAATGAGACTTACTAGGCAAGATGAGGAGTGAAGTAGTTTTCCTTTCCTTTCCTCACTTAGCCAGAATGCTGTAAATAGAACAAGCCCATGTTAGTGAAGCACAATGACTCTACGAGTAAAACTTTTCGTAACATTGCATAAGGAAAATTCTTAATTAATGCTACTTTTCAGAATGACTCATACCTCAGTAGCTTCCATATCATAACAGCCATAAACAAGACCGAGACAAAAGTATATAAAAGATACATTTTTCTCTATCCCGTACCAAAAGACAAATATAAAATATTTCATTCATCAAGTTATGGTAGTTTACAGGTGGTGCAGGAGTAGCATTTTTCAAAATACAGAAATTTTAGATTATTCTAACGAACTGTCAAGGAGATATTCAAATTATTTTTTTCTGAGAACCTAAGTTATTTTTTGATGATCTGGCCTGTTTTAGCAGGTTAAGTAATAAAAAGTCACCTTGCATTCCAATAATAATAATTACATTGTTGTTATGAGATAATTCTTTATGAGGTAGTATACTAGATAGAGAACCACAGACTGCATTTCAATAATGCGTTTACATACTTCTCCAGAAACGCTGAATGCTCACTCACGTAAACGTGAACTCACTGCGTACATATATGCATATCATCCGTGCTATTTCATTCTGAATAAGCTAACACCCTCTCCTACGAATCCATACTTTCCTGTCCAATCTCCGAAAGTTACTTAGTTACCAAGCAATTATTTTGTGCGAATTTATGCTACGTTAATCAAATCCATAACCGTGAGAACACATATTTCTCACTGTTGAAATTTCACACCTAACGGAATGTCTTATGGGTCAAAATAGTTTCGAAGATACATGTATTATAAGTATTTAAATTCATTTTTGTGTGATTAATCCACTAAAAATCATTGAAAGGAGTGCATTGTTGTACAAATTACTTGAAGGATTCTTAGCAATGTTTATTATTACGAAAAAGGTAAAATGAATATGTATTGTATTAGCTCTCTGTGTCATGTTTTGTTTTGTTCAAACCCCCTTCTAGAAGTCGAAATGATATGGATTATTCATCAATGACATGCTTTGCGCCTGAAGAAGAGTTTCGTGAAACGCCTGTCACAATCTTTTTTTTCTTAATGAAGGTGTATCCAATTAGTTTCGGAAGCAGACAGTTCTTCTCTTGCAAAGAACAGCGAGATTTATTTTTTACGAAGTTTTAAAGTTGTGTGAGGTGCTTCATCTACTTTCCGCCAGGAAACATTTTCCCGCTGTCCCCTCGTTTACTTCAAAATCCAACTTTCTTTGTTCTCCCATTCTTGGGTTCACTTTGCTTTCTATAACGCTCTAGTCCGTAAAACTTTTAGATACTGGGGTATCCTGATCTATGACAAGCCGTTCCTCTATGCCATCGTTCACCTTTTCTGCAAAGTTTCTCAATAAGGTTAGCATCCTCTTGGAACTCTGAGATGTCCAAAGTTTCGAATTCAGCCAGTTAAGATGTATCGTGAGGTGATGACATGAGGCTCTCGGATTCCTATACGCTCTTTATGAAGTTACCTCCGAGATTACTTTGAATGGTCCAGAGGCTACATAAACTGTAGTTTTGGCTAAGATAATGGAATGGCAATGCTTTTAGGAATTGAGTTAGAAATCGACTTTCGTACTGAATTCACGTTACTTTAATTTTTTTAACGGAATTATTATATATTATTTACTGAAAATAAAAAATAATATTTGAGAGGCAAGTTACAAATTATTCTCGTTCAATACTAGGTAAATATGGCAGTTTCTGCTCTTCCTGTTACCTTTTAAAGGTGGAATTTTACTCAAATCGTGTTTCCAATGAAGATGTGCTGATTATGATTCTATACTTTAAAAGGAGTTCATGAAGATTCATAATTGTGGGTGACTATTACGAATAGGGATTGCTTTGTTACGAGGTATATGAAACTATAACTGTATTAAGTAATTCCAGTAATCAATGTAGTGTCACAAAAATAGAAATGGAATGGGATCAAATGAAACGTAATATTTGATAGCGGTATTAAATTTTCTATCGAATTTTACAGCTACAGGCAGGAATTATTCGATATGATTGCATAATTTGCACAAAGCATTACATATAATGACACATCCTTGTGTATGTACCATTGCCTCTTACGCGTAATATAACATATCGTTACAAGTAGTTGTATTTTCATTCCTTTAGTTTTTATACAATTGTGTTTTTTTAGTGGGTTCAAACTTGCAAAGAAGAGCTAGCCAATCCGTAAAAAATTGAAGTGGCGGGCTCGATCGAGCCGAAATCTACGCTAGCACATCACGCCGATTACATTCGATAGGTTTAGCGCCCGGAATAAGCCCGTCGATGGGGAAAGAAGACCCCATCCCCATCCGCTATCGCGATCGTTTTTATAGATCGCTGAGTCACGTGCATCATTTATCCACCCGAGCGTCGCAGCATTTCTCCCTTCGCTCGCCAATAGATCCGTGAGGCGAGGGTATACCTAGACCCTTTTTTCCGGTCTCGGACGCTCCCGATTGAGATGGATCATTTGACATGTGGGTCAGGGATCCGTCGCACCAGCGGGGGATAACCCCCCGCTCGAGTCACGGACGCTTCGGGATTCACGCCTTATAACATCACGTGACCTCCCATTCTTCCAACCCAAACCTTTCGCTCTGTTCCTTCAGTTCCCGACCCCGTTCCTTCCTTTCCTCCGTTTTGCAGACAGCCTTCGATTCGCACCTCGCATTCCTCCACTTCACCTGTCCGTCTCTTTCCCTTCAATCTCTTTTGTGAGAGGATTCCGCATCTTCGCTCTAGATACCCCCACATTCTTCACCGTGCCAAAGGAGCTGTCCGTTGTTAACGGGAGTAGTTTCTCTTCTCTCCCCTAACTTTTATTTCTTCCTCCTTTACTTCGGCTGGGAAAGTTCCCCGTCCATTACTCATCTCGTGTTCCGCGCACCTTCCGTTTGTCAACTTGTTTCTTTTGATCTCTCCGCGTGCGAGAGGGAAAGTTCTCCCCTTTCCTTCCTCACCTCTTCCTTCTTCTATCGCCTTCGGAAAAAAGCGTCTTTCGATAACATGGGTGCCTCGAATTATTGTTAAACTTTCTTTCGGCTGAAGGAGTCTCGTCCGCCGGGGTAATCTATTTTTACGGCGTTTGAATTAAAGATGAGGATTTTTAACGCGTAAAGTTTTAACGAAGTGGATACGTTCCCTCTCTCCGGATTTATCGACCCATTTCCATGATTCAAAGCTTACTTTCTACTCCGTTGAAAATGCACGAGGAGCAAGGTTTTTCCCTTTGGCTCTGTACAAATTGAACGGAATAATATAAATATATTGTAGCTGCTGGAACCTTATCTGCTTCTTTTGTTATGGCTCATCGTGAATATTTCGCGCATATCAAGAGTACCGTGAATTTTAGCGTTCATGCTCTAATGTAACCATTAGAAGCTTTCCATTTACCCCAAATTTATTTTATGAAGTTTGCATTATTGTATAGTTTAACGAAGCTTACACGAACTCATTAAAATAATGTTATCGCACAAGAAAATTTTTACCATTAAAGACATCAAAGTAAGAAAATAAATAAAAAGTGACCGAACACTTCCTCACAATTTAATAGGTTGCTTGAGAGAGGATTGACGTCTCTTTTAGTTAATTTCCTTAACTTTCCTTTAATCAAAATGTTAATGAAACAGCAGAAATGCTACGTATTATAGTTGTGTATATAATAGTTTGTGAATTAAGATTTCAGCACAATTAGTGGAGTTTTTAACATTCTCTTAAGAATAAAATAAACCAAACCAATGGAGTACATTACTTAAACAAAAGGCGATAGTACGTCTCAGTCACAGTAATCTCATCCAGAAATAAGACACATCACCTGCATCTTCACAACCATCCTTGTAACTTATTGCTCCAATCCTAATTAAATCTTAGGCCAAGTTTTCCCACCCGGTACGGAATGATCGAATGCAGCTGTACTTAGACAATGACAAACGAGTCTAAAAGTTTCCGTAGCATTTCTTTCGACGCAACATACGTCGATTGAGTGGCAAAAACTTGTGCGGCGCGGTTTAATTCCTTGTATTATCGGGAAAGGAGTGCCCTTGATCCCTCCCTCCTTTATTCTCGATCAATCTTTCTTTGCAACAGATTGTTGCAGACGTTTCGTGAGTTCCAACTATTCCCGTGATTTTTTGTTTCCAATTCGACCACACTGCGGAAGGATTCGAAGTTTTTTCATAAGTTCTTTATTTCACCGCGGAACGCTCCGCTTCGAAGGAAGTTAAAATTCAAAAGTTTTGGAGACTGAAGTGCGATACGTTGACTAAGGGATTCGGAAACGGATAAGAGTGATGTCAAGATGGATTTGGATGGGAAATGGATCTAGTAATAAGTTCTGACAGTCGGATTTCTTTTCATGGGCTGTGCTGAGAAAGAAAAATGATCTAATATAACTTCCGATATTTTCAAATATGGTCAGCTGCAATACGAGAAGTACCGCGATTTTTGGGGATTTTCTTTCTTGCCTTATCTCCGGAATATTTATCCTACCAAGCAATGAATGAGAGGCACTTCCACACTTTAGATCAACCTCTTCTAATGGCACGCTTTCATAAATTCATAATAGGCATAATGAAGATTTGCAGTAGATATAATTTTAACTCTATAAAGTATTTGATACATCTGCGACGTAAAATAATTTCGGATTGGCCGCAAATTTAATTAGAAATTCATGTTTTTTATCAATCAAGAGATTATAGGCTTATTTCAGGAACTTAAGGCCACATTACCATAGCCACGGAGTTTCTAATGGTTAAAAAATCACCGATTTATTTATGTTTACATTCAATTAGAAATTCTTTAATTACACACTTGACTTATATGAAAAGTATAATTAAGAAATAGAGAAAGTGTACTGGAGTATTTATAATCTTTTGATCCTGATTCGGATGGTTATTCAGCCACGCATTCCAAAATTTACGTAAACAACATAAGAATGTTGTTCGATAAAATTATAAAGGTCACGTGACACATGGAAATGTTCATGTTCCTAGTTTGGATCCTGGTTAGAACAATTACGTTTGTATACGTCCTTTCCTATTGAACGAAATTTTATCTTGCGGTATTACGATTCCGTAAACGGAAGTTTGTGGGGCATAGTCGATTATGTAAGTAAACAAATGATTCAAAGGCTGGTTCTTGGATAAATTATAAAATTATACGTGTTTAAGGTAGCTAAGGACAACTCGAGACAAATATAGGTTACTGTGAATCACATCTTGGTTTAAGACTGAGGTTTTGATATTATCTCGCCAACTCAATTACAACCAGTCACGTAAAGTGAGAAAATGGTGTTAATGAAAACATGTCATGTACATTTCGAACTCAATCTTGTACTCGGCTTGGTTTGTACGTAAATTAGCACGCGAACGCCCCCCAAAAAAGCATGCCTGAGTGTTAACCTCTTCTCCCTCTTACTTAAGAGTAAGACCCAGGAGGCATAATTTACGAGCTCCATTTTGGTTCCTCCTTTAGCTAATGATCCTCAAAATGGCCGCGAGTGTAAAATAAACGTGTCGGAAATCGTAAATTTTTTATATTGTATCGTAAAACGTGAAATATCGCGTTCTCTTGCCGATCCTCCATCTTTGATGCGCTGTTCGTGGTTTGATATATGTAGAACATGTGCAAGGGGCTCGAATTTAAATTTAAATTTTATTGGGCCTCCTACGCCGAGAATTCCTGTACTTCAATGTGATAAAATATGAGTGCTTCCTTTGAGAGAAACGAGAGTGGGAGAAGGTGTTTGTCAAGATACACTCGTGCAGTAAAATATTCATTCGCTTTACGAAGCTCCCGAGTATCTGGGATGACGATGTTTATAGGCATTACTTCAATCAATATTTCCACTCCATATTTTTGGCTATGTTATTTTTTCTAGACTTACGTTCCTATGGCTGCGATCGAGATTTAAATTTCTTCAATCGTATTGATTTCTTTACCTCAAAGTTCTCTTATCAAGATATCCGGCACGCTAAAATGTTATTTATTGTTAGTTATTGGAACGATATGATAGGAATTACTGGGTTTTATGTAATAGTAATTGTGTCAAGCATTCGGATACAATAGATATTCGAGTTTTATTGTTTTGAATTCTTTTATTTGCCTTGAGTCAGATCTGTTGCATTTTCCTCGGGAATCAATATATTTGACGAAGTGTTTAGAGAAAGAAAAACGATTCGTTTATATTGCAGTTTGCTATTTGTATTATTTTCTAGTGAAAGTGTGTTCTAGTGTAATTCGTAAATAATAAACTAATTGACGAACTTTGCGAGAGATAGTCTTAAATGTGTCCACACAAGACGAGGATGGAACATTTTAAGGATATCGACCTTGTACTGAAAGCATCACGCTGATTTAAGATGTGCAGATTTTTGTTTCCATTTCACTGTTACAAATTATCATGGAAAAGTACTTAAGTCAATATTGTCGGAGGTATACAAAACTAGGGAGATTTCAGCGTTCGTAAGCTTTTCTCCGTTTCTAGAATAAATGTGATCCTTGAGGGGTGCGAATTTTCAGTGGAGAAAGCGTTATACTCAAAGGCCTTTTCCTCTTGGAAAGAAACAATGGCGGGCTAAAAAGGATATCTTGTGTCGGAATATTCTCTCGACGCAAGAAAAGTGTTTGCTTGATTATATTCTTCCTCGTGGAATAATAAAGTTTCGAAAGGAGTCGGAAATCTTTGTCGGCGTTTAATTCCTTCTCCCATTCTCATTAATGCAAGGGCACGTAGACGAAATAAAAAACTCTAAGAATGTACGAGAACCTGAGGCGAGAGAGTTCCCCGAGAATTTTTATCTCCCGAGGAAAATTGTCGACGGCTTATATGGTGATTATGGCCCACTTCAGAAAGGGTCTCCTTCACTACAGTTTTTTACCTATGCGCATTATACAGCCTCAGAAGACAGTTCATGACACAAATAAGAGCCCCTAATTTATTGGGGGACTGTATTCAACATCTAAAGCTTATGCACACACCTTTCACGCGATAAACGCTTCTTCGAAACTTGGTGCGGGTTCCTTTTCCTTGTTGGATACCTGATGAATTCCTTATCCACGAAAAGCTTAGCGTCAACACAGTTGGGAAATAAACAAGCCAACTAGATATCTTTTAGATTAGCTCATTCCTATGAAGGCCTCCGTTGTAGGTGGGTTGATTCATCCTCCAGGTATATTTAGTTTTTTTCCAGGTTAAGTAGGGGCTTATAAATTTTATTTCAGGTTTCTTTTCGGGAAGAACCTTGCAACTCTTCTGATGCGCTCATAAATGGATACTTAAACGATCTTTCACGACAAGGAAACCCTATCTAGAGCTTTGCATGAGGCTTAGGTCATTTCGCACGTGACCCCCCATCGGGAATCGAATCCGAAACCGCTTTCATAGAAGACGAACGTGCTACCCAGAAGGCTATTCGGAGACCCCCAAAAGTTTTTCCCGAAGTAATAAGATATTTCCCGCTAAATTGCATGTGGATGTGAGACGCTTTAAGAATCTCTTATCAGCGTAAGCATTCTTCATTTTCTGTTGCGTCGTTTGGTGGAATTCGTATTTTCGATGCAGAAATACACTGACAATACTTCTGAACTTTCCATAAAATCTACGGTCGCTGTCTATATATTCGATAATAATTCCGTGGTTAACTCTGCGGAAGTGAATAATAGTCGGTTGAAAACCACAAAGAAATTCATAGCATATAATTACTCCGCCGAATCTCGATCTGAGATCTAGGTGCAAATTTGATTTGCGATTGGTTATTTAAAACTCTATTTTTCCAGTTGATTCCTGCCCAAATTCATTCCATTATCTTGGACGTGATCTAAACACCACCATGTAGTCGACATTAGATTATTTCAATCTCGGTTTTGCACGTTTCAGTTCCTCCTTTTAAAAGACAATTCATTTCCTTCGGAAATTCTACTCACGCAAGTCCTCCGTCTTTATCCTTCCAATTTATTTCCCCCCTCTTTCACGATAATCAAAGCTTTGTTTTCTTTAACGGCGTCATATTGTAGACTCCGGTGCTGTTTCTCTTCCTAGTGAACCACGTTTCGCGTTTGCTTAATCATACGCGATGTATTAAGTCTCCCGTTTACAATAATTGGTTCGGCTCAACAAGCTGCATCCGGGTTCTTGTTCGGTAATTTCACTCGTAAGCTTCTCTCTCTTGACTGAACTTCTTGGTATTCCACCTCGTCAAGAATCCTGAGTCTCGTATTTCGTAATTTTCGTCTCGAAAAATAAGAAAGTTCCTTTAAGTATTTCGTTCACCTATCAAGGTTATTATCAGCGAAGGGGGCTGAAAATGGGACCTTCGCCCTTGGTTAAAACTTGAATCCGGAGCCGAGTTTGTTCTTCCTTTGTTCCCCGTTATTTTCTGCATAAGGATATTTCTTTATATGAGGAAATAGGTAGGTACCCATAGAGTTTCTCTGCTCGATTTGGATTTCGAATTTGATTCCAGAAAGTGATTCTGATTTGAAAATATGAATCGCCGACAGGACATTATTGATTATGATTAAATGTAATAACAACAAAATTTGTTCTCATTAAATCCGTCTTTAAATGAAGCTTAAGCCAATTATTTTACCAGTGGTATTAATCGGTGATATCACAGTTACATCACGAATTGGAAACGAAAATCACGCTTTTTATTATAAAGTTGATATTAGTTGATAAAAATCGTCCAACGCTCTCAAATTCGATTCTCGATTCTCAGTTGAGACATTTGTTTCGAAGAATAATGAGCGATTCTTAGGTTGCTGCTTAAAAAACGGTATATTTTCAGAATTGAAACACGCATTATTTATGATCTAATAGGAAGATTTAGAACAATTCCGTTTATTTTACAATATTTTTAATAGTAATTATTTATATATTAAGTTTTCTATGTATTTAAAGTTCATAAAGCTTATGAGCAAACTTGGTTTTCTCGATTTTCAATTTAGCATATCATGTTTAAGGAACTGGAAATATTTAACTGAAATAGTCGACACTAAAATATTGGAAACTCTTTAATGTGAATTTTATAGACGTTTCTTAAGTTAACCTTTATACAGTAGCTAAAAGATAGATTTTAATCCTTTCACTCAATTTCGTTTTAAGACGAAAAAGTCATGTTATTCAACGTGACGTCTCTTATCAAGACCAACTGGAACTCCGCATTTATAATGGCATCTTTTTCCTTTTCAGCATGTTCATTAACTGTGGTTTATTATGTGCCTTCTTTTATGTAGTGAACGAGGTATAATAGCGAATCCTTCTACATATTTTCATGATGTAATGGCACAGTCGTGAAATTCGCCGTCATTCTTCGACCATCTCTTTAAAGCTATCGCTTGATTTTCCCATTCCCCTGCCCCCCACTCCTCATGTCCCAGCAACAAGGTTTTTAGCGAGTCATTTGTTGGATCGTGGATTAACGACACCGAAAATACGGATCGTTTGCGTAAAAGCGTTCGCTCCATTCTGTTCATCCCCCCCGGTCGATAGGCTATTACTGGGTGAAAGGTAAGGAAGGTTGAAGACGTTAAATCTTGTTCTCTCTTTCTTTTTTTCATCCACCCTCGCCTGTCAAAAAAATAAATCGATTCGCATTCCGCCCAGCTCACATTGCATGTTGCGCCGCCTCACCTTATGACTTAATATTCTGGAGAGAGAGGGCGCACCATCCCAGGGGGCAGGTGCTCTCTCCTTCCCCTTGAACGTAGGCGGTCCTCAGACATAGGTCGGGTCACGTTCTTTAAAAAGGCGATGAAACTGATGGCAGCGAGAAGTGATTTAGCAACATACAAGAGGACCTCACCTCATATAAGGCGAGAAGATAAGCTTAAAGTTTTATCAAAGAGCTCGGATGGAGTGGATGAAGAATCAAGTTTTGCTCTTTAGTTTCTATCGTAATTTCAGTTTTAGGTTATTTTACTTAGGATACTGTTTCAAAGATTTTTGATGCTGTGTGATTTGAATTCATTTCGTCTGAGATTAGCGCAATGTAACCTTTTAGTGGGACCATAAACTTTGAATTTTACGTTTAGTTGCTTAAATTATGACTGGTGATTGAGGTATTTATCGACAGGAAAAATATTACGGCCTCATTTCTATCTTTCGGTAATAACAGTAATCTCATGATTTAAGGAAATCTCGTTTGAGTTTATTAATGTATATCTTATTAATGGATGTATAAAGTCAGCTTTACATGTTTAAGGTTTAAGCTATGGCTTGTGATAATGGTATTTATTTAGTAGTACAATGTTTATTTACCTTTCATCCCGTTCGTGATATTGGTAAAAAACTTCGTTTTCAAAAATACCTGATATCACAAGGCGTTTGGCCTTCGCAGAGAAGAATACTACATCTAATTACGAACTTGCAATTATATATTTTGTATTCATTACATTTTTACAAGGTGAGAAGTATTGCCATATTCCACGGTTCTCTAACTAAATAAGTTGCAATTGTAATGTTAATATGTTAAGATAAATCTTGGCTTAATCTAGCGTCCATTTATCTATCATATGCAATAAAAAGAATGCGTCTAATATGTTATTGAATAGTCGTGTAATATGTAATATAAATGTAATTTATATTACATATTATACGACAAATAATAGTTTCTACGGAATTTAAAATTTAAAACAGCGAATGTTATGTACTTAATGTAGAAAAGTCGCAGACTACTAGTTGTAGACGCTAAATATTGTTTAGTTTAAAGCTACCCAGGAATAAAGTTTATTAAAATACTCTTATAATGAATTCATAGATTAAGGATACAAAGGCAAATAACCTTCAAAACTCGTATTAATACGGAAATTACGAGTAGTTAATGTGGGGACTTTGCCACTGTTTCTGTGGCTTTAAGGCAATACTTAATAGAATTATATAATACTTTCACCAAAACCTCACAGAGTAAGCAATTATAATATTCCCATAGAATTCAGCAACTTGATCCCCAATCCCATTCCATCGTAGGAAGAGTCAGGCAGACGTTGAAACCAATGAAAGGAGGGTCAGAGGCTAGCGGTGAACGAAACGAAAGCTTAGGTCAAAAGGGGGGTTGTAAGGCCATTCACGAGGGTGACGTCGGGTTGACTGCCATTCATCGCACAAAGCTACTGCATGTGGTAGGAAAGCGATTACCAAGCACAGGGAGAAACTTTTCGTCGAGGGAAAAAAGAATTTTTCGTACATTTTTTTGAGAGGGCGAGAGAGGCAATGGAAGTTGGAAACGTGGGGGAGAAGGCGAGGGGTTGGGATCGATAGTTCGGATGGCTGCTGGCAGAGGGGGTGGCAGATGGGACTCTCAAGAATAAAAAAGGGGTGGACGGGTTTTTTCGGAAGGTGCGACGTCAACGAGGATACCTGAAAGGGATTCTGGGAAGGGAGATTGTTTCGGGTCAAAGGTTGGATTTATTCCGAAGAGGGATGCTGGAAGTGGAGGCGATAAATATGTAGGGATACCGAAAGAATTGACACTTGTTTACTTATAAGCTCCTGACCGCAGTCCCCACTTTCCATCCAGAGGACTGTATGATTTTGGTCTCAAAAGGGTTTTTGCTTTCGAGTGTCCATGCTGTTGAAAGCCTTTTCTATATTCAGGATTCTTTTCCTGTTGTGAGCACCTCACAGTACGGTTTACCCTGTAATGCTCTTACTTCCCTGAGTGTCATGAGCGTAATCGGGCGCGAACCTTGAATTTAACTACCTACTTTAATTGCATTAAATATTAATCGAAAATATTTTTTCAATCAAGTGACAGTTTAATGTACCTGTATGAATTTCTCTCGATCTAGTGAATTTGGGAAGAGATTCTTGCTGATGAAATGAAAATGAACTCAATTGACTTTCGTTAGGAAAAGCTGGTGGCATCTTGCACGATTTCGAAGAAATCGCACTTTCGTTGATTATTAAAAATAATAATTATTTCTTTGTAATTTAAGAAATAAATTTGCAAATTAAGAAATACCTTAATTTACTTCGTCTTTTCCTCTAGCATTCAAATGAGGTTCTGCTGTTTAGATTTAAGAATTAAATGATCCTAATATAATCTCATAGCTGAGCAAACATCTCAGGTTACATGACGTAAATTACTTATAATTAAGCCTTGGAGGCTTTCCCTAAATATTACGGTTATGGAGATCCTAAAGTCTGGAAATATGATCAATCAGACGGCAAACTCAAATAGTGCCATGTAAATACAAGGAAAATTGTTAATTACTGGTGGAAGAAAATTACCTTGGCACTCCTGTTGGAGTAATTTGAGGGTAATAATTTATAATTGGAATTCTGAATACGAGAAGTTCAGAGTTCACTCCTGATAGGCAGTAATTGCGAGCCATAATTAGATATCGAAGGTGCTTCTATAAGTAAGTTACTAAGGAAATAATTTGGCCCATTTTCCAAAAAATCTTAGTTATGACTACGAAAGGAGAACTTCCGGAATGTATACAACGCGCATGATTTAGGAAGAGCAATTTTAAATACGTAACAGTACATGACGCGTGGGATGCATATTTAAGACCAAATAGTTTTCGAAAGTAATTATCAAATGAATGGAGTGTTGAGAAGGAAGCAAAAGGGACATATTCTCCCTCTCTAAAAACATCAAAGAAGCTGCTCTACTCCACATCTTCTGGTCCAAGAGTGGAAAATATTAATTTTAATTATGCTTTATTACACACCAACGAGTTATCATCCACGCATCTCCAGATTTTTAGGAAACGATAATTAAATCACATATTTTCAATTCTTTAATATGCATTTCTCCAACATTAATATTTTCAAAAGCGATGCCGTCGCGCTCTCCTCATATTTGCATGAATGCGCTAGAGTGCGCTACTTGGTTTTGTTTACTTTATTTGTGCATATCTAATTATTTTCTATGTAATGGGTTCATAAATATCTTAAGCTCTAACGAAGGTAAACCAAAGCTATATTCTACGAACTTCCCATCCATCAGGAGACAGAAAACACCCTCATTGTATAATAGAATTACAATGGAAAACATCATATAATCAGAGGATTGATAACGACGTGATTTCTGCGAATGATTCCCAGGTTAATTCTGTATATGAAAGAGATGGATCCAGAAATTTCTGTGTCTGGATTCATCCAATGTGCAAGTATTTGCGGAAGCCCTTCTATCCTGCGTTTGAAATTAAAACTCCTCACCCCCTCACTATAAATCACAGACACTAATTTGATCCGAGAAGTCCCATTTATCGGCCAGTATAATACTAGTTAATTAATCTCGGCTGTATCGTAGTTATTCATCATCCTAGCAATTCACCCGAGCGCAACAATGTGTTCGCGGATGTAACAGAAATTCTTGACGGGAACGTCACTTCAGGAAGTCGCAAAGCGGCGCAACGTTATGATAGACGAATTTATGGGGAATTTTTCTCCAGCGGCGACGTAAAGCTATAACTCTGTGCGCTACCATTCCTTTTCGCCTTCCTCTTTTGGCGAATTCGTGCATTCACCCCTCTCCATCGATTGCCACTTTTAGCAAAACCACCCAGAAAGGGAGCCGCCGCGTAAATCCCAACCCGCGTCGCCCAGGAAACGGTAGGAGGGGAAAAATCAATCAATGTCTGTGTCCAGTGCTCCTTGCGATCCCCGGTAGAGGAAAAATTCACTCCCGTCTTGATGGGAAATTTTTCAATAAGGACCTCTTTGTCAGGAGGCAGTGGGGGCGGGTCGAGGTTCCCTCTACTCTTCCACTTTTACGACAAGGTATCGACGGTGGAAATAAAAAAGAAAGGTATCACCGGCGGACCGTGCTCTCCCCTCACGATATTCCGAGCTGGGAATTGATTCGAAGAAGATCGACGCTTCGAATGTAAGGCCTCATAAAGTGGCCGCCGTTTGACTCATTGTTCGAGACTAAGAAATGTTCGCGGGGCACATGCGGCGCAAAAAGTGCCGGGTCTGACGTTGGATTCCAGAAAGGGCGTTTGGAAGGCGGCTGAAGGTCCGTCTATCGGGGTAATGGGGTTTTCATCGGAATTCCGAAAAAGATGCCATAAAGAGGACACCAGCTTGCCGCGAATCTTTCCCGCGCAGAAATCCGATGTTTATTTTACTGCTAGCAGATTTATTCGATCCAAAGAAGAATCTTGAATGAAGCCAGGGGTGAGTGATTTATGAAGAAATCACTAGAAGGAAATTTTAAGTAGATGCTTTTCTGCTCGTTTACCTATTTAACCTACTTTTCAAAGGATAGTTCCTCCTTTTCAATCAGGGTCAACCCTAAAATGGAAGCAAACCAAAGCAGCTTGAGGCGAAATTTTTAGGGGCGAAGTTTTTGATTCGCGAGGCAATATCCTTAGTCTATGGCATTGTAAACTGACTAAAATTACGAATTATATCACAAGGGAGCGCGCAAAATATACTTTAGGGTATGCACCTCAAAGATAAGGGTCTAAAACGCGGAAAATGGAAAATTTCTTTCATATTGGAATCCTTGTGAACATTTAAAAACGGTGTTGTTCAAGTGAAGCTATGTAGCGGAATAAGAATTTTGCCTCCCTGTATTTCTGTTCGATTGAACAGTAAGTCTCTATGAATGCCTTTTCTCATCTGAAAATTTTAACATTATTATTTTTTTTATCAAACATCGTTGTTTTATCACTTAATATGGTAGTTGTAATCTCAAAAAATTCACCGACGTGGATATATTTCTCCTCTGTAGCGTCATATTACTTCGGGTAGTTGCTGGGCGAAAATGAAATTTTTATCCAGGCTGCGAGAAGATCTTTTATAAAAGATTGTTTAATGAAGTAAAACCCAGAGGAATAAAATACAGAAATACGTTCTACGATCAGAAAAATTTTGGGAATTTCATGGAGCCGAAATGTTTTTAATACTCGTCAAAAAAACTGGAATAAAAGTTCCTCAAGAACTGTTATAAATTCTTTGAACCAAAAATAAGATATTTTTAGGCATTTTTACGATTTCTCCTTATCGTTTCGAGGAGCGTTCCAACGAAAAATTATCCTTCACTTTCTGTTCGCCAGGAAGAATTATCAAGGAACATAAATTTTCTTGGTTTTGGGAAGTTTATTGGTTTAGCGTTGTTGTTTTTCATCTTTCAACTTTTATGGCAACGTTTCCGTCTCCAGATCTGATGTTTTCGGATACAGTGTGGTACACCGCCAATGTGTGCTTTTAAAAAAAGCAGGATAGTTCCGTATGGTTGTAATTTTGTATAATATATCAAGTTGGTTTTAAGAAATACTTGCCTATTTGGCAATAGTACATACCACCATTAAAAATATTCTTTACATTACCCCTATGTAATTATATTCAAGGCTGATATTTGGTGTCACCAAAAAATTCCAAGAAGGAGACGGTTGACCATATAAGATCATGCTGCATTAAGTGATTAGTAGCTTCTTTATTTAACTGAGATAAAATAATTGGGTTTCTTACATTATGACTGGTTAACCACAGCCGAAAACAACCATTGTATCCTCGTCTTCTACGAGAGTCACCTCTTTTGACGGTGTTCACAGAATAACAAAATTCGTCGAAAGGGTCTGAAGGCCCAATATTGACCGATATGTTTCATCTTTAAGCTTCCCTTATCTAAGAAAGCTGCTCGGTGCCGAGATGCGGCACGCAGCCAGCGTACGATAAGAGATAACAGGAATTTGAATTTACGAGACTCTGCGACGATAAGTGACCACGCGAGCTCCGAAAACAACCTCCAGAAACTCTTTCGTGTAAACTACCGCTGAATTAAAGTCCCGATTTCGTTTAATCTCCCCCATTACAACTACCAATTTACTTATCGCTGTTTACGAGAACGTGCGCTCCGCAGCGTCGGCGCTCGCCCGGAGATCCGTTGAGCCTGTTGAGACGAGGGATTTGCAGGAATTTGTGTTGAGGAAGACTCTCCCCTTTCGATATGAGATACTGCTTTCAGATTATCAAACCGAAACCGAACCGAGAACCGAAAAAGCCGTCATTTTTGCCGGAATGAAAACGGGAGGAGAGCCGAAAAATTCAATTTTGAACCTGAACTGGAACAAAAAGCCGCTGTGTCATTTGTTTCGTATAATAAAATAATTTCGTTCGACTGTGAAAAGATAAAAGTATACTAAGTAAGTGTGACCGCAACCAGCAGCCAGGAGAAATGAATGCATACAATTTGTATTTATCCAAGGAATAACAGGTGTCAAAAATAGCGACATGACTGGGACTCGAACCCCACAAGGTATTCTGCCCGGAATACCTGCTCGGAAAGTTGGAGACCTGGGTTCGAGTCCCAGTCATGCCGCTATTTTTCACATTTGTTATTCCTTGGGTTTCAGCCGCACGGCTCTTCCGTGCTTGGTAATTTACCTTTCCCTGATCCTTGTATTTATCCAATGTAATCAATCTAATATTTTGACACTCGTTTCCTTAATGTCGTAGGTTTTATTCTCTTTCGCTGCGTGTCCATTTTTGATGTTTGTTTCTCCTATCTTCCCTATCTCCTATCTTTTATTACAAAATAATCGATCCAATCTGGTCGAAAGAAGCTGCGCATGACGGAATAACTTTCGGAAGGGTACAATATTTTAATGATCAGACCTGAAACAACGGCTGGAACCTTTACGACGTCACTAGAGAAAGAGGAACCGGAACAGAACCGAGATTAGTATTTTTTGCACCGTAATGAGAACCGGTACGAAATATAACGGTTCGATGCCCTGGCCCGTATATACTCCTGCAGCGCTTCTCTGTGCGCCAGCCTTAATCGCGGGATCATTGGATCGCCTCGCGATAGCGGTAAGATGAGGATCACTGCGGAGGGGAGCACTAGGCGAGGGATGTGGCGGAGGAAATGGGCTTTGAGTGGTTTCTTAGATAAATTCGATTCTGTAATGGAGCGGAACCTGAAGAGGGCCAAAATGAACTTCAGATATACGGATTAGACGGAAAAATACGTGCTAATGGGTTGGAATATTAGCTATCATTACGAGAAAAGGAGTGTGGGTGGGGGATCGGGCGGATGGCCAAGAGAAGTCTTCCGAGCCAAATAGAAATCCTGCTAATTATCCAGCGGATTGGAGAACCGAGTCGTATTCGGTTCGTCATCGATAATGAGTGCTGTAATTATTTCATATTTTAGCCGCTGTTTTTATCCAGATTTATGTGACGTAAAAATTGGAAACGTTCACGAGGCGCATCTCTGCACGTGCATAGGATGATCTGTTTTTTACAATTTATTATTTACTTTATGAAATGATTTTTTCTTTCAATGGCTGTAATAATTAGGATATCTGGTGAATATCGGTAGCTGATAATTTCCACCTTCCGCTCGCCAATCGGTATACATAAATCCAGAATACCTTTACCTACCTTGTTATGTAAATGCAAATTTTATGTTGAGTTAGTCTACGTAGAGGTAAATTTTTATAGCTTTTTCGAAAAAATATTACTATGCCTCCTATATCTAATTCTCTTCTAGAGTGCTCCAGGTTACTCAAGTGGGCAATGCGTTCCAATTCAGTGAAAGCGGTCCCGGGTTCGATTCCCGCTGGGGGCCTACGTGCGAAATCACCTAAGCAGTCGAAGCACTTTTAACAATACTACTAGCTTTCAATCTCAATACTCTTCTAGCTTTCAATTTGTATATAAGGGACACCAAATGGAATCAAATATCATTAAATGTTAATTATTTAGGTTTGATAGATGAGTGAGTTATTGATTTTTCGATTCCATTTAGCTGTTTTACTCTGTGTTATAAAAAAGTACCCCATATTATATTCATTCACAAAAATTATGCTGTGTAAACTTCAGACATTACAAATAATTCCTTGAAACAACTTTTCTTTCTACTAAACTTAACTGGAAAATAAATGTTATAATTATCTTGCAATTTCTCTTGGAAATATTTGATGATAAAATGCTATAATCACCACTTTTAATCCTCGTGCAAATTTTATTTTAGTTCATGACTGAGAGCTTATTGTTAGAAGTATGCAAGACGTTTTTAACGAATAGAACAATTATTACGTGATTTATGCGGTCCAATGTTTCAGCGCAGTAATACATTTTATTCATTTTAGGTCGATGCAGTAAATATAACTCAAATTTCTCATAATGACTACTAAAGAGTTGCATCAAAGATTCACTACTCTATCCTACTGGAATACCTTCATTAAATACAGTTATTCGTATGAATAGAATTCTTTTCAAGAAATGACAGTCCTTAGGTAATGTAAGCGTAATACGGGAAAGCTACACGAAAGAAACTTCTCTATTTCTAATAATAATTTTTAATTTGCTCTGAGATCTACCCACGGAGCAGAAAAAAGTACAAATAATAAAAAAGTTAATATGAAAGAAAAAATACAAAAGTTGCTCAGAAGCAATAGACATCAATATAAAAAACAGAGGAGGAAACATGACTTTGAAATACAAAACAAAATATTTTGGAAGGTCTCTTTCTATGCCTTATCAACTTTTGAGATAAAAAAGGTTTGGAGTAGGAATATCCGTTTAATTAAATGCTAAGAATTACGAAATAAATAAAACCTTCAGGAGAGTACGAAACAGATGCTTCACAGAAGCATTCAGGAACTATGACTTCCTTTAACCTATCAAGCCACGCGCACTTCTGGTTATATGTCATGGTTGCTGAAACATATAACTATGAAGCATTCGAATCTCAGATTCATATCTACCAGAAGAAGTCAAATGAAGATCGATAGAGAACATACAGCCCTCATGATGAAACAAACAACTGAATGCTGCGAGGAGAATGAAAGCATTTTAATCATATCCTTCCAGTGGATTTCAAAATCAATTTCTCCGCACTGTAATCCCTTCCTTCAATACAATG
Organism: Ladona fulva; assembly: GCA_000376725.2. Lineage (NCBI taxonomy): Eukaryota > Metazoa > Arthropoda > Insecta > Odonata > Libellulidae > Ladona > Ladona fulva. The sequence continues at coordinate 335,931 of KZ308535.1, forward strand.
AAATAAAACACGAAATAATCAGAGATCGGCTAAATCGACCTCGCATTAGTAGCGTTACGGATTGGACGGGCCCGCGATAATGAGTGGGAACTTTAGGCCCTGGTTATCAGATTAGCATTGTGAAATCTGCATTAATGAGGGTGATTAGAGCCTTCAGTGCGTTTGACAGCAGGAATAGGATGAAGAACTAATTTAGAGATCCGTGATCGAACGGGTGTAGTTCATGAGAGATGGAGAACACTTTATTCCACTGATGAAGTCACGATAACAAGCCTCTCGTCAAATTTAATGAGGGGAGTTTCTAGCTTTTCATTTTGGTTCGGCTCGGATACCTTTCTTGGGTAATTTCAGCCGATTTTCAATTTAATCCGATGACGCGTTTTCTGAAATCATTTCCTGGTAATCTCCGGACAATTTTCTGCAGGATATAGCCGGATACTTAGCGGGATTAACGAGACTTGGGTGGAAAGAGGAGCAAATTACCCTTGCTCCGCGGGTCGCGGCGTTTAAGAAATCGGGTAATGCATTTTGTTAAAGGGTCTCAATTATTTTTTCTCTTGCTTTTAGCCCGAGAGGATTTGCAACGGTGTCAAATCTAGTGGGGCAGTAACGTGTTAAACGCTCTCCCATTAAAATTCCTGTCGAGTGGGAAAAAAAATTACCGGCGACAATGAGGTCAAGCGTCCTAGAACATTCAATTTCGGCGATTGAAATCCTTGTTTTCAGCACAGCCACGTTATCCGAGCCTAAACACGCGGTGCTCCTGTTTGGCCCGTTATGTACAGCGGATATTTTGAGGAAATATTTTACGACGCTGTTTAATATTTTAAAATGAGACCAGTGGGCTAAAAATATTTTTCATAATGACAGTACCAGTGGATGGAGCTACATTTATATTTAAACTATGACGATTACCTCGAATATTCCATTACACTCGCCTTTGGTGGATGCGTTAAAGAAAAAAGTGTGCTTTTGCATGAAATTTTTTATAAATCGGGTTTTTATATCAAACGGAGCTCTATCGGTATTATGGAATCGTAAAATTTTTAACGCTGGGAATTCATAAAATGTCCGTTTTTGAGATATGATTAAAAAATGTTTTGATTCAATATACTCCTTCACCACAGCCGTTGTTAACGCTGTGTTAAGCAGTGAATTACAGTGTAGAACTAAGGATTTAGAATAGAATCCCATACTAAACACAAGAGCCAATGAAAGCAAGTTAGAAACTGTTTAGTGTATTCAAAACCACGAAGAGGTGATTGTAAGGTGATCGATTTTCATTTTGACTGAAATGTTCAAGTAAATAATTGCTATTTATATCTCTTGAACTGAAAGGCTTACAAATAGTATGGAAAGGTATAATTGTGTGACGTATACTCGAGAAATCTTTCTTTTCGAAACAGATTTTAGGGCCGTACTGATAGACCTCGTAGCTCCCGCAATGCCATCAAGATGAAGGGGTCCTATATGTTAACCATAGAAGGCCCCTGGATAATGCGCTGCGAGAAGGGCCCCTAATTTACCGTGAAGCCAATGAGGTTAGGTAAAAAATTTTTATCCAAAAATTTAGGGAATATTATTCATTTCATCAAAGTCTATTACTGAGAAAATATTTATAACATCACCGAAAAGTATTTAATTTTTACATTTAAAAATCTCGCATTACGTAAGGATATCACACTCAAACACTGATACGTGTATGCATTGTCTACATACATTAACAGCACGTCAGTTCGAAAGGAAGACCTTTGGGAGATGCTACGTGTGGAAATGGCGTACGAATTGGCACCACCGAGGCAAAAGTTCCTTCTATCGGTTCGATAGCACGCAATATTCGATGCAGGCGAAGTTTGCGCTACATTTGAGCTTGAGGAAGGAAATGGGTATATTCCTTAGTGACATCCTTATGTCTATTTATAGGAAGGCTGTTGAATTTCCTCCATCCGCAATCCCGACCAGTCATTACACAGCTGAAAGGATCAACGGAATTATAGAATAATTGAAAAAGAACGGAATACTTGGGGCAAATTTTACATGTGCTCCTAACCAGGTAATACATTTCGGATGCAGATTCGGTGATATTGTTAAGTGTTTATTTTTAACGATTCACTACTGTAAATGAGGGTTAAACAAATTGAGTTACTATTTGAGTTGAAGCGATTGCATACGAACAGAGTAATCTCACTAAGCCACTTTTATAATGGTTTCAAAATCTGAAAAAAGTGTTTAAATTTTGCAATTTGACATGAGCAATGCCACGGTTAACAAAAACTGAACAATTTTTCAGCTATTCGCAGAGCTATTATTTCAGACAGTTTTTCTTGGGAAGAAGAAGAAAAACTAGGTTTCCTTAGGAAGAAAAACTAGGTTTTGATAGATTTTGAACTTATGTTAGTTAATTTTCTGTGAATTGGAGTAACACAACAGTTTCACAGATAATCACTAATTTTTACTCTAATTGATATTATGAGAATTACAAGAAATATATACGGCTTTTCCATAGAGACTAACGAAATTAACACATCAATTATTTTATTGGTTTAATGTCAGCGACTTTTGAAGCGGAGAATATTTTTACCTCTTACTAAGACGATTTTCTTTTCTTTTTCACCACTGACTTGTAAGTTGTAAAGTAATAATGAATGGTATAATTTTTTCTCGATTCAAATCTATAAATATCTCTCTTCTTATTTTTAATTTGATATTGATTCCTCAGTACAACATTTTCAGAGTCAGTTTCATGCACTTTTCGTGTGTTGTCGTTGTATCAAGTATTATAATATTTAATAACCTACGGGTTTATGGTGTTATATGCGTTTTTATCTATTGTATTTTTCTTTTTAACTGTGAGATTGGCTGTACATGCACGCAACTACCCGAAAAGTTATCCTCCACGAATAAGATTTGCTCCATTTATATTCGTCTCTCTTCACAGAACCGTTTAATCATTCTTGACGGGAAGTTTAATTGTATTGAAAAAAAGAGGATGTCGGATATATTTTACGCGCGACATTTCTAAATATTCGAGGTAAGCTTTCAAGCATTGTTTTTTCTGCATACCAACATATCAATTTTTTTGAACGCCGTCCAAATCCCTTCGTTTCGACCTAGTCCATAAATTTTTTGATGTCAAGAGTATAGCGATACTCTATTTACTATATTCCCTGGAAATGCGACGGAGAGAGCTGTTTAGTCTGTTCCAGCGATGCAAAATGATCATAGGAATGAGAACAGCAATCCATTATTTGGCTTGCCAATTTGCCTTGGAGTTCTGTTGATCCATCATCCCTTTTCTATAGGATTAAACCTAATCCAGGCGCTGTTTCTTAGGCCGAAGCGTAGCTCCCATACACACCAACAATTTATTGAAGGAGCGGAAGAACCCTTAAGAGGCCATCTTTTAGGATGACTAATGCGCCTAACGACAGACGTATATATTTCAATTCAAAATTGTCATCAATCATGTCTCATTGAATGAGTATTCTGCTGAAGTTATTGATAGGAAGAGTAAGTGTAGGCATACGTGCAGCTGCTTGCAATTTACAGCCGATGAAACAATTGGACAAGTTGTCGTGAATCCATTAGTTGAAGGGATTATCATAACTCACATTTGTTTGCTATGAGGTCGATAATTCTCCAGTTAGAGTGATTTGAGACTTCGTTCTACTGTTTATTTTCTGTGGAATTTTAACCCTTTGTGCGTTACCGATGACGTTTAAATAACATCGTTATGTAAAAAGGAAAATTATTACAATTGCGTAAGACTTCTGAGTTAGCTTCGAAAACAACGAATTCACGGACCCTCAGGGTAATTTAGCAGGGGTGAATTTAAATGGGACCGCAAACGTCATTTTAACTCACCCTGAGTCTACAAACCATGCTCCGATCTCCACTTAATCCCCCATAGTTTCCATCATCCCGGCTTTGTGGAAATCATGCGCATTGAATAGGATTCAGAGCTCTCGAGCAGACAAATTAAAATTAATTAATCAGACTTAAAGTACAGCACACCTTTTAATCATTGGCATGTAAGCAATGTGATGGACTACCAGGAATTCAATTTTTCGTATCAAACGGTAAAGTATCCCAACGTGCCAAATTACGTTCCTCGACCTTGTTTGATATATTGAGTCGTAAGCTACCATCCGACGATGCGCTATTTTTTGCCATCGCATCTTCCTCAGCCCGCTGTGGCATCCGAGGAATTTCTTCGTAATTGGAGCGTCCACTTTGGTACAAGCCATTCGTACGTTTAATCCCTCCGAGTGATGTCATACAATACTCGGCGTTCTCCCCTACCGCGTCCTTTCTCTAAACCCCTCCACTCTTTTTGTATCCGTCTCTCCCTCTCCTACATTCTCATTATCCTCTTCTGTCCCTCGGACTCTATGATATTTTCAGTCGTGTTTTCCCCGCTTTGTGGAATATTCTTTGTTTCCCTGATGCTTGTCCATGTGTGTGCATACTCTCTAAACTCTTTCTCCCTTCGGGTTACCACGCTCTCTTTCACTTTCCTTTCTCTTTGCGTCTCTGTTAAATATCCAGATTTATTTATCGCCGTTTGTTTCAGTTACGATGTTATTACTACATTAGAGAGCTTTCCCTTTATTAGCAAATGTATATCAAATAATCACCTTCACCTCAGCGTCCCTTTCACTCTAACTTCCCTTTCACTTACCTCCATTCTCCTTCGTCTTCACGCTCTTCACCCATCGCCTTCTCTCCTTATTATGACCCCATCCCAGTGAGTTTCTCCGTACATCATTACCATAGCGAATACCTGCTTATCCTACCTTGTTCCTTAATTCTGTCGACATCTCTGCGATGCGCTCTCACCACCTTATCGAGTGTCCTCAACCCTTTTCACGCTTGACACCCCTGTTCGGATGAAGTCCTACGTCTCCCCTCAGCGTTTAGTCATTTCCGCGCTGATAGACCATTCAGAGCAACGCAATTAGTTCGCACGTCACGACTAATGCGGGAAAAAATTGTACACCGGTTGGCACCTCGCTGGTCCAAACGCCGCGCTGTCAATTCGTAAATGGATTACGAGGAACAGAACGACCCGTTCGGTGCCCTTGTGCACATTCCCGAGGGACTATCTGTCCCTTTGCGTGTATCTCTTTGCCTCACACCCCACTTCCATAAGGGTGAACACCCGCATGATTCCACCGCTTTCTCGGAGTGTCTATTGACAAAGCTCTTCCATTTTTATCGTCCCGTTTCCACCCTGCTGTTTCCCAAATTCTAGACCCTCCTTCGATCTAGGAAGTTTTTTAGTATCTACGCCTACTTGTCAGATGAACGAGGAGACGTGCACTCCTTGATGAAGCGAGGCTCTCGCACTGCAATGAAGAAAAAATCGCGGGGAAGCTTACGTTACTCTATTTTTCCACTCTTTCTTATTGCCATTTCAGACAAAGTCTTCTATCGTCTTTCCTATTCGGTCTCCTCTCTTTCTCTCCGGGCTTACTTTTCCATCCTGTCCTATTTGTCTTCCAGCTGGCAATGAAGCCAGGGTTTTACGTAGCAGGTTTATGTATCGGAATTGATTTTTTCCGCGTTTTACAGGAGTGTTTTATCTTGCGATGCCGATGTCCGCACGGGTTTTGTCTATAGGGCGCCATAGGGACCGAAATGTTTCGCCAAGTCTTGAAAATTCTTATTTTTATCCCTGGAAATATCACAGGCCATTCCGAGGAGAGCCAACTGTCATTCCAATCTATAACATTTGTAGTCCTTTTTTCCATTTTCAGTGAAACTACGAACACTTAAAAAGGTTTCGGTTGTTAAGTTTTGGCTATAATTTCGATCACCGCAGATAAAAAAAAACAGCAAATAGTCATACGTGAACTTCGTACTGGTTAAATGGAAGACGGGACTTTATAGTCTCAATTTCGCCAAATAAAGTCCCATGTATGTAAGTATTATTGCATTTTTTTCACCATGTCATATTTATCTGCATTTCTGTGTACGTTACTCGTAATGTGATCTTTTCATTTTAATCGGATGTGCATTGATGTACTCTGTTTACAAAAGTTAATATAGTAAGAAGATTTGTGGGGGTATCTAACGTTATTCTAATAGTAAATTCAAGTTGATAAAATATAATCGCCACTCAATTATACAAAGGTGCCCATTCTACTTGATCATTTTAAATTGCATTAATACATTTGAGGATGTAGAACAATTGCATCGTGAGTCATAAATTTCTTGGTATTACACAATTATTCACAAAAAGAAGTTTCGTTGTTGTTCAGACCTTGGATCTTATATGATTTACGAGAAGCCTGTTTGCTCTTGTTCTGTCTGAGAAACAATCTCTCGTTAAAACTTGGCTGTAGACTTGGGAAGTAGGGACAACAATTGCGTACATCGAAGGACATCCTTCGGAGAAATATTTCCTAGCATAAAAGTCAAGTTTTATGTAGACTCGCTAGAAACAGAACTCAAAACTCCCTGCCGTTCTGACAAAAAGGAATAAAAAGCTAGGGGATGTTGAACGTATGTTACTCCGTTTTTATGATAAGAGATACTTCTCTGAGAGATTTACAAGGACTCCGCGTAATTAAATGACATTTTCCACGTGCTCTTGGGTCTAGTCATTTTCACGTTTGATATTTTTCTCTAAAAATAATCTCTTTAATATACCTTGCCACATTATGTTCCTTCGTACCTAATCCATCCCTTTCAAAAGTTTCCTACCTCTCTTAATGTAACCCTCTTCTTTTTAATGGCTCGCCTTAATTTCTAAAACTAATCTCTTCTCTCTCAGCTCGCTACTTTTAATACGCTGCGTATGTTTCTCTCGCAATCCGAGATAATTTTCCGCTGTCTTGCTCGTGTCTCTGAAGCTTCCACTCAGTAGGATATACTATAGCTAACCAAAATGCAACCTCAGCTAGAATCTTGTTACTTCACAACAATTGAATAAATGGGAATGTTGAATGTCTCAATTTTTCGTTTAATTGCTACATTCAAATTCCGTAAGTTAGAATTAATACATATTATTTCGTCTCTTTCGTGACTTAATTATGTGTTCATGGAATTATCAATTGTAAACAATCAATTGTGATTAGGTTAAAAAATATCGCCAAGGAATTTTTAATTTAAAAATGATGGCTCAAATCACTCATTTAGTATTTTACTTTGTATGGTATTAATCATTATTGCCATTTACAGATATAATGCTCTATTATTTTCCAATATATTTATGGGTGGTTCATTACCCCTGTATTCGAGGTACTATGTTAACGTTTATTTTAATAAAAAATTGAGGAATAGGTAACTACGGTTGAAGCTATGTAATTTTTAAATAGCAATAGTGGGAGGAAACTTGTGAAATATATAAGGAAACTTGTTTTTGTACATATTGCAACGGTTGGTAGCCTAACATATTCTTAAATTACATCCTTTAAAGCAATTTCAACGCAATACTTCTTGGAATCAGAAACTCCTATTTGTATAACATTTGCATGCTAGCAAACGCTGCAGGATGACAATGTCGCACAGTAGTTTCAATCACTCGGTTTCATTAACCAGTTTTCATTTTGTGATTTAATCCTGAATTCAATGGAGAAACACTATTCTGTTTTAGCTAAAATGCGACAAGAATTTTCGAATAATTAATGTCACTATTAAACAATGATAATTAATTGGAAAATATTTTCTAAAAACTCAATAAGAATTGGCAGTTGGCAAGTCAAAATGAAATTATGTTCCGATGGAAGTTTTTGGGATTAAAATAGCATTTTCAAAGTGTGTGGAGTAGTAATTGAAATTTGCATGATATTTCGATTTTTTATGATGTTCAGTGAAAGATAATTACTTATAATATATAATATAATTATAGGTATTTCTCTGAAAATTTAATCGTCGCCCAAAAATATCAAAGTTGAAAGGCTGTCATCACAATGAATTGATATTTCGTATGTTATAGAGGAAATTAAAATAAAAGGCGGTTATAGAATGTGGGCCAAATACAAAATCATTCTGTTATTTTAGGAAGTACAAAGTGAGATGTAATTTCAACGATAAGTTCACAGTTTCCCTTTAATATAAAACTCACTTCGACTTTAGGCTGTCCTAGTGAAAATGTATCCTGTATTATTTAAGTGGATAGTTCTGGCATACTGTACTTAATTTCAGGTGGAATTATTTCACTATCGTAACAGAAGGTGGCGGAATTAGGTCAAATGAATTTGGCGTTAAATAAACATCATGAGCCTCTTGTGCATATCGCGCTTGAATTTCTTTCCCGCCGCCGTATTTCATTCTTTCTTTTAACAAGTGCAGTTTTTCCCCTGGCTCTTTCAACTCTTTATGTGGGCTTTCAAGCGTGTGCGTACTCCCCTGAGCTTCCTTGTTCATTTGCTTCCCTATTCGCATGGATTCACACGATCACAGACTCATGTGAATGTGTTAGCGCGCTCATCCTTCTGTTTTATATTTACCTGAAAAACTTCCCATTTTTTAACGTTTTCACTGTGAGTTGGCCTCGTGTGCTATTTCTTACGCATGTCTTGCCACCAAGCTTGGCACAATTATTAATTAAAGGCGACGATGGAACGAAACTCTGTGGGTGAAGTGTACATAGCATATTTCGTAATGGAGTAGGAAGAAATACAAGTACATTTCTTCGGTGACATTCTTTGCTATATAAAACATTTTGATGCATTAAGAGAAGTTTATTTCTGTCGATATTTGGACATTTTTATCTACTACATGTTTATGAGGTAGCAGGTTTTTCACCCCCCATTCTTGTGGGTGTTTTCCTGCCGTGGTGTATTTCTTCATTAAACGCAAACTTAGATTTTTAAACCCAATGAGTAGTTTTCTTCCGTGCTCTTTTTTTCAAGCTGTCTCCTTCTTTCATACTCTTTATGACGAAGGGTTAAATGTAAGAAGGTACTATCTAGTCTCAATCTCGCCATAATGAAGACATTTTATTATTTATGAAATAACGGATTACACTTTGTTTTCGTGCGTGAGATTTCCTTCTCTTAACTTGAAATGCGCTGCGATAAATCTCTTAGTCGTTTAAGTTGTCGGCGTGATAATTTTACGATGATTGCGACAGAGCAGAGCAGAACACTTAACTGATACAAAACACTCGCAGCACTGACAGAGCAAAGGAAAAATTTGCTTGCAAGTTGGTATCTCGTCAGTTTAAAACTCATAGTTACATACCCTCTTTTACAATTGACATTATGAAGTGAAAATATTGGGTTATATATAAATAACTTTCTAAATTTTGGAGCGAATACTGTGGCACCTCATAATGTGATAACATTTGTAAAAAACTCCACCGAATCACGGACTTGGCAATAGAATTTTTTCCCAAAAATGTCTAATTGCTTGAAAAAAAATTTGAAAGATTGCAGATACAAATTTAATGGGAACCATATTTTGCATATTTTCAAATTTTACACGAGGAAACACTTCGCGGAAATTTATTGAGCAGAAAATTGAATTTTACGGAAACTTAAAAAAAAATGTATTAATTATTTTGGAAAATCATCCTACCTCCGCTGCCAAAACGTCTTCGTGAGTTTATAGCACGCTCTCTATTCTATAACATAACATAAAACCACTCTCATCGATATCCAAAAATTCTGCGATCGTTTCCCGAATATATCCATTTCCCGGAGATAATCCTTCAGAAACGGCGAAAATGATTTCGAACGTTTTAACCAATAGCTCTTAAACTCCCTCGCCCAATTTTTGCGGGATAAGGGAGCCACCGAAACATCATTCTCTATTATTTAAGGTCGTTAGAACGTTCAAATGCATTAAGAGCGGCGTTAATTCAGAAAGGGTAAACAGGTTTAACTGCCTATCACTTTCCCAATTGTTCTGGCTTCCACATTTTCCTCTCCGCCCACCGAGACCCAGCTTCCAAACTAACTCTCCGCCCTCCTTCCGAAAACCCCCTAACTGCTCCTAAACTCCGACCGGAAAAAGATGTAGTGAGAATCAGCGGAGGGAGAAACCGAAAAGAGAAGGACAAACTGGGGAGGAAAAGAGCTCGGAGAGAGGAAGTTTGGAGGGATGAAGAGGACGAAAACCGCGTGGCCAAGGTGAGGGTGGTCACGGTGGGGGTGGGATTTTTTCCTGGGGGAGGTTAGTGTGGGTCGGTCAGTCTGTATGGAGACTCCGATGCGGGTTTCGGACATAAATTGCTGGCTGGAGAGCGCCGGAGAGGGTGAAGCCAGGGAGGGTTGGTAAAGGGGGTGGGTCGGTTGGTATGTGGGACCGAGTGATGGGTTTCCTTGGTCATGGACAAATGGGACCGGCGATCGCACGCCTTTTTTACCCGGCGGAAATTTTTTCCGGGGCAAAGAGAATCGAAAAAGGGGCGCGTCGAGTGTGTTCCGGGAGCGCCGTGGGGGGTCGCGCGGGAAAAATAAATAAATTTAAGGAGAAGACAAAGAGGTGGAGGACTGAAGGGGGTGGAAAACATCAATTTGAGACTCTTGTTCGGCACAAAAATTGAATTGGATGCGGAAGAGTCCCGGATCTCGAAATGATTTACGCTGAGAGCGGGGAGGACGAATAATTACTCCGATTAGAGGTAATTCCGTTGCTTCTCTGCCCGGCGCGATCAGATCGATACAGAGGATTGCAATTTAGGGGACGCTCATTTATTTATTTCGCAGGAGTTGTAATGAAAGCGGAAAATTAATTTTCTTGGGTCCGGAGGGGGATTTCCGCCGCGGCAAATTCCGTGTATTCAATTTCCAAAGTTGGTCTTAGTTTTCGTTTGATTGTTATTGAAAAATGTTCCCTACTCCGACGTATCCGGAAACGTATCCTACAGTACGTGTTTTTTGCTTCGATTTTGTTGGATTACTCTGCTTGATCGAATCCCCGGGTTTATTCCGAACGTTCCGTCGGATGCGTTTTTAATTAAAATACGCGCCGATCATGTTTTGGTGAATATATTTTGATGGCTTTCTTTAATTTGCTTTCCCCAGTCACTGATTTTTGTGGCAATATTTCCATCAAGTTTACCTTCAGTTTTTGTAAATTTGTCAAATTTTCTATTAATTTTGGCCTGATTTGGTGCTTTTTTATTAGTTATGAATAAAAAGAGTATTTTAGTAACAGCGAAATTTAGCCCGATTTAAGTTTTCAATTAGGATTTAAGGTCATCAATGAGTTGAGTCCTTTAATGAAGAACGATTGATTAAAAGAGAATTTATAAAATACATAGAAAATAAATTTTAATATCTTGTTGGACTATACTTATTCAATTTAGGGCAATTCTTCCATCATCCCATCAACCATTGCAATGTTTCTGTAAATCGGTTTTTTTTTAAATATCAACCTGATTTGATGCTTAAATTTTCCTAAATCATCAATGAGAAGAGTATTTTAGTATTATGAAATTTAACCTTCAATTACAATTTCCTCGGTCATAAATTTCTCATTCATTTAATAACGAGTCTTTTAATATCGGACTTACCCTTACTTAAAATTACCTAAATTAAAGTAGAGATCAGTAGTGAATTTAAGGGGAAAATGATCGATTTTCCTATTGTAAGTGTTCTTCCAGGTTATCGTCGGAATGTGTGATGCGTGGAAAATAGTAATTTTATATAGCTGAATTCTAATTATGATTAATTATTTATACTAATTATCTCCCTGCCGAAATACCTTTTCACTCCCATATGTATTCAGTTCTGGCCTGTTTGTATTAATGATGAAAATTGAATGACTATGTTCGCGAGCAAGTAGGCTTTCATCAACGGCCATTATCGAAATTAACTATCGACGGAATGTATTTCTGAAATTCCAATAGCGCTCTCCCCGACTTCGAGTCACTTAAATGACATTTAGAGATATTTAATCATTCCCAGCAAATACTGAGAGTGACTCATTGTCAGCTTAAAAAATCATAAATTTTAAATCACAAGTATGTTCTTATGGTAAGTGACAAAAAGTGTATGTATGCCTTTCCTTACCGAAATTGAAATAGCGTTCCAACGTTGATGCATTGGAAGTAATTTTGTTTGGGAATTGCTGCGTCTGATTTCCGGGGAATATAGAAAGATTCAAATTGAAATTAAAATTTACAACTACGTGGGAAAAAATCCGAACACGATATGGATGTATTAAAAGTAAAACATGAAAGAATAATTGAAGTGCAAACTACTTTTTAGATCGCTCATCGGTTTGTGAATGTTTTGATACGGGGCTGCGTAATATAGAATCGTTTGAGATAAATACTTCATTACGACTCTCTGAGTAGGAAATGATAGGAAAATAAAATTCGGAGAAAAATTTTTATTTCCATCTAATGGTCTTAAATGATTTTACTCTCCTATTTTGTTTTATTTGAAACATTGCTTATGGCGTTAGATGATGTTTAATGAAAATTATCAATTAGGAAATATGCTAGGAATTTGTTTCTGTCAAAATACAACCTGTTATATAAGGCTAGTTATAGTTATGTGGCATGTTGTATACAAACGGAAAGACTACAAGATTTATTTAGAGTAATGTAGGAAAAAGAGGTTAAAAATGTGTCACAAAAGTGAAAACATTCATACTATAAAGAGAGATGGACAATGAGCAATATTAAAAAAGCAATAGAAATTAACTTACGACTATAGAGTTTATAAAATTTCTGTCGTAGCTTTGCTATCCGATGTTTGCAATAGATCATAAGAAATTTGTATCTTCCAAAAATAAGTCGCAAGCAGGTTGCCCACTTATTGAAATAAATCTTTGATGCCGTTTTTTATTGCCCGGTATTTTCTGACAGATTAAAATCACTAGGTGGACGTCTCCCGACAAAAGGAGGATTTCCCGGGAAAATCCGGAGATTTGTTAATCCGACCGAAAGCCATAGCGATACACACTTGTCAGTCCTTGGCAGCAGCTAGGCTCTTTTATTTATAAATCATTTTACAAATGATTTTATTTGATCGTATTTGATGTAATGGAATCCAATCTATATTGTCTTCGTTCATCACGGATAAATTAGGATGCTATTTATAGCATTTATTTATTAATACCTTTACGCTCATATATTTTTTCGGCGATGGAATTTCAAGTCATTTTCAAGATACTCAGCAGCCGAAATACGCCCTTAAACCAATTTACCAATCTCAGAACCAACTGAAACAGAAACAAGTAACACAAAAAAGTTACAGTCATTCATTTCAAAACTGGTCCATGATATCATACGCTACGCCCATGAGTATATTTTAAATGTTCGTCTGATTGTATTTTACTACCATTGAAAATACATATCCCAATAATTTTCCAAAAAAAGAATTAAATATAGAATAACCTAACTATTTTGAGTAGTATTGCTCGTCATTCTGTGCCTGCTGTGGGAATTAAGATTTAAACTGAACTAAAATAGAATCTATTAATCCGGCCTCGACTTTGTGGTAGTTCTCCATTATAAATAATAAAGATAGAACACTTCTACCGTTACCGTTTCGTCAGGTGACAAAACCTGAAGATGACCATGACGAAACCATGGTCGTAAATAAATATTTTTCGTGGTAACGGTAGAAGTGATCTATCTTTATTATTTATAAACTAAAATATGTTACACTTTTTCTACTTCCCTAGTTTTGCCAAATTAAATTTTTCTTTTGCTATGGAATACCACTACGAGTATATTAGTGCTTCCACGATCCATAGTAAAAGTTTTCTTCCAATTTCCTTCCGTTTTGGGATTTAGTCCGTTGCCCAGCGACTCAAATTTACTACATTTACTTCCTCCTTGCATCCCCCACTAATTTACGTCGGAAACTTTTACCCACCGCATCACTCCACCATCCTTTCGGGGACGAGAGCTTCCTCAGCCCGGCGATAAGTAAATGGGAGCGTCCTAAAAGATAAACATTATCGAGTTAATAATCTGAGAACCAATTTGTCAAACATGACGCGGGGACTCGAAAGGCTCGGAGGGTCTAAATTGTTAACGACTTTCGCGGCTCCCACGCCCGCCGCCGTACCGCGCGTAGGTCACCTCCACTAGTTAATCCGCATAGACGCACTGTAATAAAACGTAGATATAACGGCCACCGGGAAACAGGGCAATGAATACCGAGAATTCCGGGAATGATGCGAGGTGAAACGAGTTAGACGGAGGAGGCGGAAGATGCGAATTCTTCCCGCGGAGAAATTAATCGCGCGTGTAACACGCTCGCTCAAACACGAGAGCTGAGGGCGTGAACGCGAGTTTGGCGGTGCGGTGTGTCGCACGTTGCTGGGAGAGGGAGGCGTGATGCATTACGGCTCCGGGTTTTCGGAAATGGATGGTTTAAATAGAGGTCACCGGGGATTCGAAATGTCCGACGTGGGCGATTAGTGGAGTTTATAACGGGATTGCGGATTGGAAAGTTCAATTTAGTTAGCGCCGCCGAGCTTAAATTCCCGTGCGCGGGGCACTTCTTTCCCGGCGGCATAAATAATACGCGTACTTACACGCCGCCCTTCTTTTCGTTTATTTTTCGCTCTTGGAGATAAACAGGTAGGTTCTACGGTTCAGAAAAGGCGGGATAAAACCCTCGCTCCGGCTTCGGATCCCACCCACAGTTGTTGTAACGTTTCCTCTTCTGGCTTTAATTTAGTGTTATTATTATAAGCCTGGATTGTTTTCGACGTCGGGAGTGGAATTTATGTGAAAGGGAGAAAATTGAAAGGGAATCCGATAAAGAAATGTCTGTAGAACGACATCCTGAGTGTCGCTGGCTCGAAATAGAAGTCTTAAGAAATTTGTCATATCTTTCTGATAATAGCAGAAGACTTGGTCGCGAGCTCAAGTCAAAATTTTTTGATGCTAAATGCAACTTGACTTACCTTAGCTCATTGGGACAGTGAGTTAACGTCCACGTAGTCGGCTGTGGTATCTGAGGAGAAATTATGGACGAATAAGCTGATTAAAAAACAAAAAAGCTGGCCTCGGTGGCGTAGTGGTCAGCTACACCGAGGAAAGTTTGAATCCTGGTCAGGACATGGTTGTTTGCGTATGTTTGTATTTTTAAAGTCTTTATTGTAAGAATAGTCAATATTGACTACATTTCTCCCTATCAATACGGACCAAATTATTATTATCATAAATCCGGCCTAGTGGACAGGTCGACCGCGATTGACGTATCGATCTTTGAAGATTTTTAGCCGATAGTGTCTGTTTGTGGAATGTTCCTTAGCCACCGAGTGATTATCGTTACCTCCAAATATTATTTTATTATGCATATGTGCAGGGTAGTGTCGAGCCGCTTCACCACGAGGCGAGATGTCATATGCCACCCTTTATCCCGTGTCATTTTGCTAGATTTTAGTCGAAATAATTAGAGAAAGGGATAGAGTGAGAAGTGTCTCCGTACTTGAATTTAATACTTATACTGAATAAAAATTGAATACCAAGAAAATTAAGATTTTAGAATTCAACTTTACGCCCCGGACGAGCATGGGGCGGTTGCTTCGCTTTCTACCCCATCGGTACGGCTCTGCACATGTTCGTAATGTCTTTGATCAGTGCCCTCAAATACTAGTAGTAGTATTGTTAAAAATGATTCGACAGCTTTGGTCATTTTTTACGAACGTCCCCACCAGGAATCGAATCCGTGACCGCTTTCACGGGAGTCGACCGCGTGACCACTTGCCCACTTTGCTATACGGGAGCATGTATTCGATTCTCTTACTCATGAATGAAAATACTTAGACGATATTTTCTGGGTCCCCCGTTAGCCAAGAGGGGCTGCACGTTCGCCTTAAAGTAAGCGGACCCGGGTTCGATTCCCGGTGGGGGCCCATAAGGAAGAAATGGCCTTAGTTGTCGAAGCACTTTTAACAATACTTTTACTTCTCGATATTTTCCGTATCGATATTGATATTCTATATATTTGAATTCGGTGAAAAAAGTTCACAGTTTTTAGATATTTATTAGAAAGATCGGGAGACATCGACAGATTTACCTCTTCGCGATGCCATCATGACATATACGTTTCAATGTCTCTTAAATCATCGTTTTAAAGATCGTGGGTTAGAAAATTTTTTATTAAAAATTCTCTTTGTTTCTCAAAATTCTTATTACTGAGCGTGACGAAATGTGATCACTATTGCGGCGGTGAAATCGACTTTCCGCCGATTACATCGTTATTAATTAAGCTTATAAAGCTAATGCATTTTCAATGCAACGTAAAAGCATTCCACTGTAATAAACTGCTTGATTAATCCGTCGTTTAATCATGTTAATTCCGCGGAAGAGGGAGCGCAAATGAAGTCCTGATAATGGCTAAAATGCGTCACCCAAGGGTGGATAAACGTCAACTTTTCCGCCGTACTTGTTTTTAAAATTTCCTTTTCTAAAAAGCCTCGGGAATTAATGCGATTTTCCATTGCCGTAACAATAGTTATTTGATTAAAGTTCGCGTCTAAGTGTCAAAATGACTTATCGATTGCAATTCACTGTTCCCTCCTCCCGTATTAATAGCGACGACATTGTTGGAAATTCGATTTCTATGCATAAAAGTCAACAGCGCATGAAAAGAACCGTCCAACGAATATATTCAATTGAAATTTCGAAATTGATGCGCAAACATAACAGAAAACTTCCAAAGAGAAATAATAAGGGTTTTCCATTTGAATTATCCGAACGAAATCAATGGATGGAACTCAATTATATTCCACAATTGAAAATTAAATTATCATTTTGCCAAGTTCGCACTCGATTATCCTTCAGAAAGAGCGTTAATTACCCTTTCATCATTTAAAGTTTGTTCTTTATTCATAAAAGTGTCTGATCGCATGAGGGCTTTTTGTATCGGGATATAATTCAGCGAAATTTGATCAAAATTACGATAGATCTTTCGCGTGGGTCTGCGTTTGCTCATTTCTTGAAATGTCAGGCGCAATCCAATGCGCTACAAAAGCCGTGAGTGTATATCTAAGGTAAACCTAATTATACATGCTAACATTTGATGAAGTGATGAAAAGAAATGATACTTCGGTGAAAAGTTCTAAATTAAAATTTTACCGTTTTCTTAATTTACCACTGGATATTGATTTCACTGATTTAATTTTTAGAACAATAAAACTTTATGAAGCATCTTATAAACCGAAAATACCTACTAACTATGACCTAATTTTTCAGTTTAGGACAAATTTCCATCTAGAAGTATTTAAATATTTCTTTGATAAAATAGAAATTAAGAGTTGCCATAAAACTGAATATTCTAAGTATTCAAATTTGTAAATTGATTGAAGATATTCTTTATTTACTATATGTATTATGATACTTATACCGACTGCGGAGACGGTGTTAGCGCTCCGAGTCAAAGGTCCCCGGTTCGAATCCCGGCTAGGAGAGTTTTTCCGATTAGAGAATGGTTGTATGTGTTCTTCCGCTGTTATTGTTTACGCCCACCACCGTAATTTTTCAGTAAATGGATGTTTAAGGGGACATTGGGAAGTAAATAAATTATCGGATAATGTTTTGAGGTGTAATCCGCTATGAATAATCATTAGGGGTGTGGTTGGTAAATAATAATTAATAACCAATTTAATCGGAGCTACGTTCGTCGACGGATAAAAACACCGCGATTCATAATTAAGGGGTTCAATCAATTTAGCGAAGCATTTCCCATAAATTTCGAATAACGATCGCGTTTAGCGCCAAGTACCACTCGAAATTCTCTCATTCTGATGACCTGTATTATCGCTACTTCCAGACTAGACTCGACGTGAATTGTAGAGTAGGCAGCGCACGTCGTGTCTCAGTATTCTTCCCACGTTAAATATGCGTCGATCATCACGAATATGGTTGCTCTGCTCTGAACGCGCCGCGTCAGAACGACTGACGCTTGCATCCATTCGTTTATCCGTGCGGAATGCTAACTCCTTCCCGTTTTACAGTAGCGTAAATTAGATGTCCCCGCACGGATTGGATTGATGCGTCTGAAGGCTCGAGATAGGAAGAAGTGCAAGGAGCATAAAGAGAGGGTAGTGGGAAGGAGATAGGAGCCCGGAGAGAAGCTATCTTAATACAAACATAAACGAAGGAAGCGGGGGAGATGGTGCCCTCGTAGAAAAAGAGATAACGAAGGCGGAAGAGGATGGGCGAGCGCCTCTGTTTTTTATTCCATCGGAATAGCTTCCATATTCCCTTCATCTTCCCGTAGAGAGAGGGGAGAAGTGATGGAATAAAAGCTTCCCTTTCCGTAGCCCACGCGTTGTTTCCTTTAAATAACAAGTGCCTCGTGGTGATACCGGTTGGCATCGGCGTTCTCCGGGCGCTAAGCCTTCCCGATACCTCCGCTTCTCCCCCCGCATCCCCTCGCTGCCTGCGTCAACTCATCCGCAACAATGAACCCTTTCCATCTACGCTACACGTCTTCTCTACATATGAAACCTCTCTCCCGCACCACTTTACCCTTTATTCCCGTCCGCCCTCTCTCCTTAACCTAACCCCCCGCCTTTCTGGGTTGGCACTCTTTTAATCGAATTCCTATAACTCAATTTTTCCGCAGATGGCTAAGAGCGTTATTTTAAGCGCGCTTTATCTCGAAATGTAAATATAACGTGTCGGTGTTTTCGTTCCATCCCCGTAATGTGTGATGGTGTGCGATGTTTCGGAGAGTTAACAGGAAAATTTCGCTTTGTTTTGGATAGGGGAAAGGTCTCTCGAAATAATTGTTTTTCCGATTTTCCGCCGAATCAGAATATACGACATGATAGAAGCGAGTTTTAGAACTACTAAACGAGGGCTTGCTTGTGGGATCCCACGTTTGGTTATTTCGGCTATTTGGATCGCGAGAGCAAAATCATAGGGTTAGATGAGGGGACGGACGTATGTAAGAACTCCTCTTTGTCTCTTTGGGAGATAATTTATAGCCTTGCGTCGAGTAGAGATTTTATGGAGTATACGGCTCAATAGCCACCCAAAAGGATTGCTAACCGGCTATGGAGCTTAACCACATGTTCAAACTTTTCCTTCAACCACTTGCTATCATTCTATTATGATTTTTTTCAGGTGAGAACTTTATTCTAGAAAGCTACCAATTTATACATTTCTTAATACTTACTTGGATAGGTAGAAGGTTATTACTTCGGCGAGGGAGTCATGTCAGCTAAATGTTAGCGAAATAATCCATTCCCTGAACGGCATTATAAATAAATTAACGAAAAACGATGTGTAAAATGAAATAAAACAGAGTCTAGGAATATAATTAACTATTAGGACGAAAATAAATTAATACGTGGAAATACTATCATCAAATTGTCTAAATGAACGACGTGTTGCCGTTTGCCGAGTCCTTACGTGGCCGACTTAGTATCTATCAATAATTTGGAGGGCTCCTGGATAGCGGATGAAGTGGGCAACGTGTACGACTCCGTTGAAAGCGGTCCCGGGTTCGATTCTCGGTGGGCTCCACGTGCGATATGACCTTAGCTGTCGAAGCACTTTTTACTGTATGACTACTACAAATAATAATAACCGGAAATCTTCGAAATAAATCAAATACACATCAGCTTTATCACTGAAACTTTAATTTTGCAAAATATAGAAAGCTATAAATTTAAAAAGTAAAAAATGGTTGCATACCGCAAGCTTTGGGGTGATGGAATTTTCTGCCTCTCGCTTTTCGCAGTAACAATTTAAGAACGGGTTAAATTTCTCCATAAGATATTCATTAAGGAATTGAACATTTCTGATAATATTTAAAAGCTACCCTTTGCATTTTACCTGGGCGAAATTTGAAGCATCCTAGCATCAAACCTACGGTTATTTTAAAATATCTTTGCAGTATGCGTTATAAAGCCACCATAACAATATCGCGATTCAACTCTCTAGCATATCGGAAAGTGCCGAAAATGAATTTTAAAAAATCCGCGCAATCTATTTAAACGGGAAAAGTACCTTTTTTGGACCTTCTAGGATCGAACCCATGATATCCAGGATCGATATCTCACTTTTTCTCTACTGTGATGGTCAGGACCTATATGAAATCGCAGGGTCAGTGACGCTTTTCGTTTAGTCTCTGAATTTGTATCCTGTAGAAGTATATATATATATA
>KZ308535.1:362130-377322 GCA_000376725.2 Ladona fulva
CTTCTCTCCCTCTTAACCATCTCAAGTACTCCACCTTCCGTCCCAGCCTCCATCTATTTATCTCCCCCCCTACCCCTACTCCCTTTCTCATTCCTCTTATGAAAAACTTTTCCCATTAACCCTACTCTCCCTCACGTACCCTTTCTCTCCCTTTCCCTCGTTCCCGCCTCCTCTCTCTCATTTCCTTACTCTTCGCTGATTCTATAGTAGCTTTTTATTATGTTTTTATTTTTCTGCGAAGCCGACAGTGCAGCCTCTTAATGCTATGTATATTTATGAGCTTATGATTTAGTTTCCTATCCTCTGCTTAGAGTCGTGGGTAGGTTTGGTTTTCTATCGGGAGGAAATGCGGAAGACGAGGACCTTGATGAAGCTGTTTTTGTAGAGATTAACTTTCACCTACTCCGGCTATCTTCAATCTATTTCTGACCCACATTAACCACGTGTCGTCCCATGAAATAAGTTCCTCTTACGTCCAGCGTCTCAATTACATATTCTGACATAATTGGAGAGAGTTTTTCAAACGATGTGCAGCAAATAGCTCTCTGTGTGCCGCATGATTTCCTTCTTTGTTTTTCGTTGGATGGCGTCTTGTATATGTTGGAATATGAGAGGTAATTGATCTTTATTTGATATTCTGCAATATATTCGGACATTTATCACTATATACGTATTTCTTATATCTTTTCAGCCTCAGGGTGTAGGAATGAAAGAGGCGTTGGTGCTAAAATATCGGAAAGTTGTACATTGTCTCTCATTAGAAAAGTGAAAGATATTCACGTATTTTCCTACACACAGTGATGGTGTGCTAAATTGTAATGGAATCATCGAAGTTTTTAAGAAATCTAAAAACAATCTTGAACATGAGATTAAAACATGACGAATTTGCTAATAATTCAACGATTGTAGGAAATATTTTGTCAATTAGAACTATGAAAACTTTGCAATTTTCAATTTTAAGCCATAGATTACTTCGGAAAAATACTATTATCTTATATCCGTTAATTCTCCTTTTAAATTCCAAGCGTGTAGGATAGAAATATCTTGTAGGATAAAAATATGAGCTTGGCATCATATATCGAAAACCCTAAACGCCCCCGTCAAGCATGACAGAACATAATGCAAATTGAATAGTAAGTATATAGTAACTGAATATACACCCTATTCATACCCCAAATTTGAAAAATACTAATTTTTAAGCCAACAGTGTTACCAGAATTTCGCAAAATTAAAAATTAAGAAATCTCGCTGTAATAACAACGCGTTCCGTGGTGTGAAACGATCGAAGCCGTGACGCTGAAAAAGTCAAAGCAAAGACGTAGTAATTGAGAGCAAATAAAGAGTGAAGCGCTCAGGGCGCCTGTAAATCGCCTCAGGGCGACCGCGCATCTGCAGCACGTACAGGTTGGATTAGTGAGGTAACTTTGTTTTAGTAAGCATTCCGTAGAGGGATAAAAGATATGAAGCCCGCAATGAGGCTACTTATTCTAACACAGCAGGGCACTAGATTATTTTACCTTTCCAGCGTCACGGTATTGTATGAAATTAAATGCAAAATCTGACGATATAAACGGATGCGCATATGTTTGCGTGTAATTAAACTTTCCTTTGTAAACTTTAGTAAAATAATTAGAGTATGCCGTGGTGAGTTAATTATATAGCAAGGAAATGATTTCTGAGAGTTAGTGCCTTACGCTTTGATGACTTTGGTTCCAGCTATTTCTTGGGTTTATAACATACACGTTCGGGAGGGGAGGATGTGAAAAGTTCGGAGGAAACGACTGTTGCGTGTGTAAGGAAATAAAGTTTGGGGGATAGGAAAAAACAACATGGAGATATAGCTTCAGGAGGTAGACCGGAATGTTTTGATAGAGGGAATAAAAAGAAAAGTTAGCGGAGAATGACTTGCTTGGAAAAAAAATCTCAGTTAGATCAGAAAATATAAAGGGAGTTAGAGCTAAAAGATGAAGGTGCGACCATAAAAGGATTTTTGAATTTGGTCAAAGAATAGAGAAGTCATTAAGAAGTGAAAAAATCGGCCTTGATGAGTTATGGCAAGAGTATTTTCAAACGAAAACCAAGTTCCAGTCGATGATGATGATGATGAATATATATTTAGCGCGGTTGATACCGCTGTACCCTTATGCATGAGGAAGCATATGCAAGAGCAACATGTACTAGAAGCATAGGCGTCTGAGTCCCGTCTAATGACTGATAAATATTATGAGCACGTGAGCTAACACGAGCTTACTCACGCTATCCTCTCTTTGTTCCCGTCAGCAATATCTAAAATTTCACCAAAGGTTCAAACAGGGCCTGTTAATTCCAAATTATGTGACTAGGTTACTCTCGGAAACGACCTAAACGACCTAACGTTTAAAGAGTTCAGTTTAACTCAAAATACGAGTAAAAAGGAATATCAGTTAGCTTTTTTGAGCGACTATCCTCTTAAAAATTATGCCGTCTTAAAAACAATGCTATTACCAAATGTATGTAAATTGTGTATCAAAATTATTAGTAAAAACGACAGGAATAATGAAAGTACGAGTTTTCAAATCCATTGTGATATCACTATCGCGTTATTAGCAATTGGAACGCAGAAAATCATGGGTTAAACGTGATTTTTCCCTCATAAAGTTTCATTTTCTGTTTTGAAGTTATTTTGGCGTATATTTTTCAAGTAAACCGGCGCAAGTCTATTAATTGTGGCGTAATGTCTCTCAAGAAATTAGGTAATAAGATGAGGTGGCTGCTGATGGTTGTGTTATAAGTTGAAAGTAAACTCCAATAACCATCAAAAGGAAAGAACCAACTCCAGAAACCATCAAAAGAAAAATCCTTTTGACGGTTTTTGGAGTTTACTTTCAACTTATAAAATTAGGTAATGTTTCATGATTATGAGATAGCGTGAATTTTCGTGTTACATTCATGTAAATAACGAATAATAATTTGTGCGCCGATTCCTAATGGCTGGACTTGCATCTTGGAAAGTAAGATACGAGGAAAACGGACGCTTTCTGGGTCTCTTTGTCCCATACACACGTAAGCCAAACTCATGTCACAAGATACATTTCTACATTTGATCCTTTTAACAACAATAATAGAGCTGTAATATGTCACACTCGGTGATAATACCCGACGAAGCTCGTTTCATAATACTGGAGGTGTGGCCAATAGATAAGGTAATCGGTACTTCTGAAGTTAAGATCTTCGGTAAGGTATAAAGTGCTGACGTGATCCGAAGTTTAACAAGGAGTTAACTTCGTCGATACGGGAGAGTAAGCAGTATGCACCAGTGACAAGTTAGGGTCTTGAATTTTTGATGACGTAATTAGAACGCAAGGAGAGGAAGTTAATTACCATCGAAGACCTTTTAGTCATTATGCTCTTTAAATACACTCGCTTAAAACTCAACTGAAAAAGATGAAAGGATATATAAATATTAATATTGAGAACGACAAGAATTAGAAAGAATTTGAAGTTTATTTTACGAACGCTACGATCAAGCGCAAATATATACTTTATAAAAACTTTTATTTTTATTTTAATTAGAATTATTGTTTGCGATGAGTGTTATTGTTAACTATTGGATTTGTTTAGTTTATTAGTTAGATTATATTAGGGAATTATTAGATCACTATGATAGACACTATAATTATCTATTTCTTCACTAAAGAAAATCATTGGCTCTGCCAGCAAAAGATAAAATGAAGCCTGAAATTATTTTCAGTCGACAGAAAAAATATGGAGCAAGAGATGCATTTTTTATTTGACTAATAATACGGTATACTCCCGTTATACATTAATACCCTAAAACTTGCCCAGGAACGACAGTGTATCAAATAAACAAGGAATATTTGCAAAAGTGAAGTTTAGTCAGTTGATGAATTATCCATGGGAAGATGTTGATCAACACTCCCCATAACTTTCCCTTTGAAATTTCTCGATTTATTTGAATTCAATAAGGACGTTTGTCAGCCATGCATTGATAGTGGTAGGATATCTCAGGGCGACGATTTCCTATGGTTGTTTTAGGTTCTAACGTGCGTGCTTGGGCGTGCTAAAATCGAAGGTTTAGATTAAAATCCTCTACCATAACCATATATCTTTGCATTGGTCTAGGACACGTTTCTCTTTCCTATCAGCATCTGATATTCATAAACACTGCCTGTGATTCCGATCATGTTTTCCCTCCCTAAACTATGAAAGATAATCATAATGACCATACTCATAAACATTCCTATCGGCGTGTTGATGATTAAAATCAGAAGGAGCTCCAGCACGTGACGGAACACTTCCATTACTCCAGCGTTTAATTTTTTCTCATCTCCGTTTTCCTTTCTCTTCGCGTCGCACGTCATTCCTTGCCAGTACTTGCCAACAAAATCGTTGTGAACCAGCGAGCTATCCGAGTCTTCAAAGCGATTTGGGGGACGTTGACCACGTCGTAGAACACTTTCCTGAAAATCTCGTTGTTGTACGTAAACCCTCCGACGTCCTTCGTACCATTTGCGTGGAATATATTGTACGGCATCCAATTTGGTGTGCGTTCCTCTTCCTCCCTTTTTCCCAACTTCTATCTCGCTGTCGAGCCCTCGTTATCAACTTCACCCTTTCCTCACCTCATTTTATCCGTCTTAATAATCCTTTTGTCTTGCGACTGTGAGGCACCTCAAGTGTTTTTCTCCCCACAGTTTTACACTTGACGTTTTGATTAAAGAAAACTGCACCACCGAACAATATCATCCTTCGGTCGTCTGCTTTGGAGGAGGGATTAATTGATATTTGGGATTCGAGCGAATGGAAAACTTATTATCTCTTTTTCGTTGAAGATTTACTGCGTCAATTCCGAGGTTCGTTAAGGCGACGTGTTCATCCCACAACGGCTTGTAATTCTGTTGCCGTAAGAAGGCATTCATTTTGTGCTGGTGGAGAGATAAATATACTAGTATTTAGTTGAAATGCTTAGAAATACTGGGTTTTGCGAACATGATTTTTTTATGATATAAAATTATTTTTATACTGAATATTTGGAAAACTGCCTCTTGAAATCGCTATCATAGAAAATTGACTTCATGTTGAAACTGTTTACTCATGAATAATTATATTTAATAACAAAACGAGAGGAAATTATTTCACGTTGCGCCTACATTTATGCCATTTAACTTACTTGATGGTGTGCTGCAGTGTTAGACTTAGTATCAGTATATAGTATAAACAAGTGAAAATAATATGTAAAAGATATATTACCCATTTAAATATTTATTTATTTTAAACATTTACGAAAAATACATTATTGATATTTTTATTACCATCAGGGTGAAGCTTATTATAGTCTAATCATAGTGTTTCCTATGGTATGTGATCCTTTTCTTTTACTAAAAATTCCCTATTTTACATGTAGTCTATATCCCTCATTGGAAAAAATGGAAAGAAATTATTCGTGCTAAATTGCTAAATTTTTATTCATGATTGATCTTTGGAGGACAGTATATATAAGGGTGAAGATACCTAGATAATATTTGTATCCTCATTATTAATAAAATCACCTGTTTATATAGTGGTAGAATAAAGGTCCATTACTATAATTTACTCTCTGAGTTATCACAATTGAATGTTGGGTTAACAAACTGTACTACCAATAACAAAGAAAATCTTTAAAAAAGAGACCATATCCTTAATAACTAGGCATCCGTTGCGCCGTGTTTTTGGAGATATGGTTCCTTTAGAAGATAAGAATAAGCCTAAGTAGGTCTTTCTGGGTTATTATTCTAAGCCATCCCTGTCATCCACGACCTCTGCGTGGTAAATGCGTTTAACATCCTGTTTTGTCTCAATACACTTTTCGTATTATAATGGAACATAAGCTCAAGATTGTGCAACCCCTGCTTATACTTTAACATTTAGGATCTTATAGCGGCGCATTTTTCACCTAATTCGCTTCTCTGAGGACTTTATAACCCAAACTGATACATTTCGTCTACTTCCGCGATGAGGCGTACTTAAAGCCCTTGTAAAGTATCACGTGCTCTGTATGCTAATGCACTGAGGGAATAAACTAACGAGATCTCCGGCTTAAAATAAAACTGTTAACGATCTCCCGCAAAATTCACGGGTCGCGAAAATTAAACTAAAATATTCATTATAAGTAAACATTAAAAGACGCGAGGGTATTAATCATGCAAATGAATGCATCGTTGGGAGGGAGGAGATATATGCGGCCTCGCTGAAAGGCTGGATAAAGCACGACTTCCATTGGACTTCCTGCGGTTCTCAGGCGAAGGGAATACGTACGCGAGCAATTTTAAGCCGGAAAGGGGGTCGCAACAGGGCGCTAAATCCCTCCTAAATAAGGGAATACAAATACCACCTATCCACGGCCTGCTTAATTACTGCCCGACTCGGAATGCACGCTTAAGACGTAACCCTGTTAATTTTTTTCTCCCCCTTGTTTTTCTTTCTGCGGGGTTCGAACAGTTTTCAGATTTCTGGGCGGGGAATTTCACGACGAGGATCCATTGAGATCCACTGCTCTTAAGCCCCTGAGCCGAAATGGAATATTTGCCGCGGAAAGGTTTTTGGGTTCACCTATCAGGACTTGGAGGAAATGGGAGGGAAGAGAGAGGGATTTCTGCTGAAAGTACCTCGCTGCTCCCGGTCGTGGAATGAGGAAGGAATCTATGTTGGAAACTTTACGGGGCTTAAGTCGTTGAGACAAACTCCTTAGACTTTGCCACCTCCCGCGCCTTCCTTCTCTTTTAACAGAATCCCTTGTATTGTTCTCTTCCTTTTGCTTTTCGCTCTCAGGAGCTCGTTTCCTTTTCTCTTCCCTCGGAGGGCTTATTTCTGATCTCTCCATTTTCGTTTTTGTGGTTCGCTGAATCCATCCGAATTTACGTTTTTCAGTCATTTCTTCGTGAGGGAGGTGGACTGGAAGGGAGTGAATGATGATGTATTTCGAATGAGATGTATTTCCTCGTTCCCCTTTGTTTTTACTGATTAGCGACTGACTGATGTGCTATTTCAAAGCGTACGTTAGAAAAATAAGTTAAAAAATTACTAATTGTTATACAAAGGAGCAACAATATTTGCTAATTTTTCACTTTTATCGTACTTTCCCTGCTAGGCCATCCTGGATATTTGGAAAGCCTGATGCTTCGTAATCGTTGTTCCCCAAGACGAAACGATTTTTAATGTGACTGCGCGGTTTTTCATGTTTTTACTTCTAAGAATACAATGATATTTTTTGCACTAAATGAGCTGAAATGCATTCAATTCAAAGATAAGGCTGGTCAGGATTTCATTACTTTGATAAAAATAAATACATTTAAATTAACTTACTGTTGGTTTGTTACCTTTAAACCCCAGCTCTTATGTTTGCGACTGTACCTAGGAAGGGATTGGATGGCTCTGGGAAGCTGCCTGGGTACCCACGCCAACACCCGTGCCAAATTTCAAGATAACTTCTTTTAACGTTGACAATCTAAGCAAATTGGAATTTTAACGTGAATTTAGATTTTCTTGCATAACTGCGTATTTCTTTGGTTTATTGCCAAAGATACGAAGATCTATTTTTAAAATTATGTGATTTCCACTCTCAAATTTGGAAAACATAGAACAAGGAAGTCATTTAATCNTAGCATATCTTTACTATGATGACCCTAATGGCACAAATATGTGTTTGCCTGAGATTGGAGTCGACACTGTTTGTCCGATTTTCGTCAAACTTTCCACACACGTTCTCTGAGACCCAGGAGGAAGTACTGTCATCTTTTCATTAGATAACTTTTTTGGGTTTGAACCAAGATCGTTTAGAGAGATTTCCATAGAAAATACATGTTAAGTTCAATGTTATTGGTTACAGAATTTATTTCTTTTGCAAAATTAAATTAGAAGGAATAGTCATATGAAATCAAGACAAGTACCGCAAGAAGGGAAATAGAGATGTTTATAGTGGCCGTAAAATATTGCTTTACTTTCGAAGTTGCGAGAATTTTGATATAATATACGAATATTTTGTGTAATTTTGAGGTTGTAAACAACCCGTTCCCCTGACGGCCAATGTGATCATTGATTCCGAGCCCATGCATTTCCCCATAAGATTGCATTGTGTATTTAGGCCCATTTAGAAGCAATGGCAAGAATTGACGATATGAATAGTAGGACAATTTTCAGAGATTTTCACTTTTAAAGTCACGAACCCTTTTCGTTGATGGTAGATTTCGGCTTCGAACTAGAGAAATGGTTGGTATGTATTCATTTACAAAGAATGAGGGCAATTAGAAGATGACATTATTGGACTATTAGTGCACCCTGGTTTATTAGACCACTTGAATTATTAACTGCGTGTAATAACGGCCGGTATATGAGTAGCAATAGGGCTCGCGAACAGGTAGAATTTCGGGAAGCTACGTCAGGAGCATGCATACAAGTAAAAATACCTATCCTCGGAGTATATGGATTACCCCGAAAGGGATTGCAGCGATGGATGTTCCTCCATTTCACCAAACCGATAACGGCATAAACCTCAATTCTACTTCGTGCTCCTCGAAGCTACGTTATCGGTAAATCCGTAGCGCCGAGAGAAAAAATTGCGTTCCATCCGCAAGCATGTCAGAATTACAGTATCCTCTTCAATTGTAAGTTTAAAATAGGAAAATGTAAGCAGATGGGCCGTGCGGATGTAATTGGATACACCCCATTCAAGGGATTACAGTTGTGTACATAAGGCACATCCATTTATCAAAGTAATTCCCCCTCAAAAAATCTCACCCTGCCATTCTTTTCGGAAACTTTTTTCTTCCTATGTTTTCCCCCGGCTGTTTTTTATCACCTTTTTTTCCCCCTGCTCCCTAAAACCCATTTTTTTTTATCTAAAACCGTTGATGTTTTTGCTAAAACCTTCCTTTTCACCTAAGCCCTCTTTCCATAGCTTACGTCCCATTTTTCTTTTGTTGCCTCCATCGCTTCGGAGGAAAATAAATCTTATTTTACCTTCTCTCTCTCTACCGCGATCGTTCTCGCAAAAGGAATCCAGAACGCCTTGATTGACAATACAGTGACAAATGTAGTTTTCGTGTTGA
The DNA here is from genome assembly GCA_000376725.2 of Ladona fulva. NCBI lineage: Eukaryota > Metazoa > Arthropoda > Insecta > Odonata > Libellulidae > Ladona > Ladona fulva. Next base: position 371,214 of record KZ308535.1, read on the forward strand.
GGAGTTACACGTGAAAAACAAAAATGTTGTAGAAATACCGTCTTCTTTTGTCTAGATGTAGAGTAGCACTTTTGTTGTCGATATCCAATTTCCTGTTTAACAGAAAGCTAAGAAGATGATCCTGAAATAATTTATTTTTAAATTCCAGCGCAGTAAGACGTTAACTTGCACATCAACATTGAACATTAAATTTAGATAAAGAAAACATAATCTGTAATACAAGTATTACATAAAGGATATCTCAAACTCTAGCAAAATTTTATGCATTTCAAAAAACGAGTTAATGATTGGATATAATTTAAACATGGAGTTATTCTTGCCTGAAATATAACGTCACGGCAACCGTAGCTCCACCGTACGCTAGACAATCCCTGCTCGTCCCACTTCGTTATTGGGATACTCACTCGATAATAATAATAGTTATTATTATTAATGCCCTGTGGCAGAAAGCCACAGGGTTCCCTTTTACATATACCTTTTATACTATACTTAGCATTTTTGGGAAGGGTTCGAAGACTTCTACAGGTAGACCGTCCTTCACTGCTCTCTTAATTGGTGGATGTCTAATGTCATAATTTCTCTTTAACTTAAAGATTTAGTAACAGATGGATTCTCTCATATCTCTCGTTACTTTACCTCAGTTATAGATTTATATAAAAAATTAATACGAGTTTATGTAATAACAGTAACATTTGTTGTTTCCATTGATTTTTTCCAGCATCCCAATACGAGTAATCCTGTTTATCTCTTAATGAAATCGAAAATCATTCGTTCCAGCCTATAAAATAAAGGTTTAACGACAAATTTACAATATTTTCTTCATTTGGGACGATCGTTCTAAATTTATCTTTCAGTTTTTCAAGCGGCTGTAAGTCGCGAGGAACACCAAGTTTTATCGCATCGTAAAAGAGAAACAAACGGGGAATAGTTCGTAGAACCAATGACTGGAAACGATTTCTCATAGACGACATTTTCCTATAATTGTAAGATTACTTCTTCGGATGCCCTAAAAAAAGTTCATCTCTGCCATTGATCTTTGTCTCCTTTCGGTCTTAATCCGTTCGTTTGAAACGGCACTTTTGCAATCTTAACGAGCTCCGGAATGAGGAAATAAAATTCCCTTTCCCCAATCTCGCGTAGAAATTTCCGTCGGGATTCGATTGCGTTGCGTTTTTGTTCTAAACGCCCCTTCCCTCGAACGAATATAATGGGACCCGAATGTTTTCGAATCTTTTTCGCTGCGACCCTTACCCGAAAAGCACCTGAACGCACACTTAATGCACGTCTCTCTTTTTCTTTGCAGGTAATCACGAAGTTTGCTCTCTCTCCAGCCATCATTGAAAAGGCTTTGATTGCTAACAATCCCTTAAGCGTAAGTATCATTTGTTATTTCTCTGACGCTGATAAAATTCGTCCGCGCTGTTTTTGCCCTTTTGTCTCCTCGGCTGAACTATTCGAGAAGCCTAGCGAGCTTATTCCCCTCCCACCTTTTCAACTCTCCCTTATACAGCCTCAATTAAACGCGATACAATTTAAAGGGTTCTCTTCACTTGAAAACGGAAACGAGCTTTTGTGTCCGAAAATCAAAAATCGGGCGAAAACAATCCGATTGACTGCTCGGTTCCCGCTCGTTCGACTAGTCTATTACAACGGCCGACGTTGCTTTGAATCGATCCGCTCTTTGATTGCCAGTTTTTGGCGCAGGAAACGTCTTTGAAAATCGCTTCATTGGTTCAGATAGTTCCGAATCACCGTTGATCGGCGATTGTTACGATTTCTCCCTAAAATAATATGGCGTTCCTTGCCGTACAGAAACTTTGATGTAATCGTCAAAGGCTTTTATGAAGGTGGAGATAACAATGACCGATTTGCGATAGCAAAGATTTTTACTCCAAAAATAAGGCATAAAGTGGCAAATGTACGAACGAAAGTGGTAAGGATCGATATGAGAGCTCCTTGTACGTGACTGTAATAGAATTATCGCCGAGATAATTAAATTTAATGGTGCATGCAACCTTGGTAGGTGGCAGGAATGATAATTATGCGCGTAGATGTATTGGCCTCATCTTTTCCTAAGGTTTTTCCGGAGTTAACCTCGCCTTAACGAGACCACAGCGTTATCTCTACAATGGCGAAAAAAAGTATAAATTACTTATATCTTTATCATCTAAAGAGTGCTTTTACGATGGCACTGCGGTGAGTAAGGAATGCACGTAGGCCCATTATCAACCTTCGCCCGATAACAATGTTTATACCGCATTTATATAAATGTGTACATTTGTTTCATAGAAAGCACGCACACGAAATAACCGTTTAATTCTAACTTTTTTTTATCTCCGTAATGAGTTTTACGTGACTTTATTTTTCCCTTTAGGCATCGTTCGAGTTGGTAACCATGGCATCATCTCATATACTTGCTCCTACCTTTCTCTATCTACCATCTCCCCTGTACCGTCCCCCTTCTCTCCCTCTTAACCATCTCAAGTACTCCACCTTCCGTCCCAGCCTCCATCTATTTATCTCCCCCCCTACCCCTACTCCCTTTCTCATTCCTCTTATGAAAAACTTTTCCCATTAACCCTACTCTCCCTCACGTACCCTTTCTCTCCCTTTCCCTCGTTCCCGCCTCCTCTCTCTCATTTCCTTACTCTTCGCTGATTCTATAGTAGCTTTTTATTATGTTTTTATTTTTCTGCGAAGCCGACAGTGCAGCCTCTTAATGCTATGTATATTTATGAGCTTATGATTTAGTTTCCTATCCTCTGCTTAGAGTCGTGGGTAGGTTTGGTTTTCTATCGGGAGGAAATGCGGAAGACGAGGACCTTGATGAAGCTGTTTTTGTAGAGATTAACTTTCACCTACTCCGGCTATCTTCAATCTATTTCTGACCCACATTAACCACGTGTCGTCCCATGAAATAAGTTCCTCTTACGTCCAGCGTCTCAATTACATATTCTGACATAATTGGAGAGAGTTTTTCAAACGATGTGCAGCAAATAGCTCTCTGTGTGCCGCATGATTTCCTTCTTTGTTTTTCGTTGGATGGCGTCTTGTATATGTTGGAATATGAGAGGTAATTGATCTTTATTTGATATTCTGCAATATATTCGGACATTTATCACTATATACGTATTTCTTATATCTTTTCAGCCTCAGGGTGTAGGAATGAAAGAGGCGTTGGTGCTAAAATATCGGAAAGTTGTACATTGTCTCTCATTAGAAAAGTGAAAGATATTCACGTATTTTCCTACACACAGTGATGCTGTGCTAAATTGTAATGGAATCATCGAAGTTTTTAAGAAATCTAAAAACAATCTTGAACATGAGATTAAAACATGACGAATTTGCTAATAATTCAACGATTGTAGGAAATATTTTGTCAATTAGAACTATGAAAACTTTGCAATTTTCAATTTTAAGCCATAGATTACTTCGGAAAAATACTATTATCTTATATCCGTTAATTCTCCTTTTAAATTCCAAGCGTGTAGGATAGAAATATCTTGTAGGATAAAAATATGAGCTTGGCATCATATATCGAAAACCCTAAACGCCCCCGTCAAGCATGACAGAACATAATGCAAATTGAATAGTAAGTATATAGTAACTGAATATACACCCTATTCATACCCCAAATTTGAAAAATACTAATTTTTAAGCCAACAGTGTTACCAGAATTTCGCAAAATTAAAAATTAAGAAATCTCGCTGTAATAACAACGCGTTCCGTGGTGTGAAACGATCGAAGCCGTGACGCTGAAAAAGTCAAAGCAAAGACGTAGTAATTGAGAGCAAATAAAGAGTGAAGCGCTCAGGGCGCCTGTAAATCGCCTCAGGGCGACCGCGCATCTGCAGCACGTACAGGTTGGATTAGTGAGGTAACTTTGTTTTAGTAAGCATTCCGTAGAGGGATAAAAGATATGAAGCCCGCAATGAGGCTACTTATTCTAACACAGCAGGGCACTAGATTATTTTACCTTTCCAGCGTCACGGTATTGTATGAAATTAAATGCAAAATCTGACGATATAAACGGATGCGCATATGTTTGCGTGTAATTAAACTTTCCTTTGTAAACTTTAGTAAAATAATTAGAGTATGCCGTGGTGAGTTAATTATATAGCAAGGAAATGATTTCTGAGAGTTAGTGCCTTACGCTTTGATGACTTTGGTTCCAGCTATTTCTTGGGTTTATAACATACACGTTCGGGAGGGGAGGATGTGAAAAGTTCGGAGGAAACGACTGTTGCGTGTGTAAGGAAATAAAGTTTGGGGGATAGGAAAAAACAACATGGAGATATAGCTTCAGGAGGTAGACCGGAATGTTTTGATAGAGGGAATAAAAAGAAAAGTTAGCGGAGAATGACTTGCTTGGAAAAAAAATCTCAGTTAGATCAGAAAATATAAAGGGAGTAGGAGCTAAAAGATGAAGGTGCGACCGTAAAAAGGATTTTTGAATTTGGTCAAAGAATAGAGAAGTCATTAAGAAGTGAAAAAATCGGCCTTGATGAGTTATGGCAAGAGTATTTTCAAACGAAAACCAAGTTCCAGTCGATGATGATGATGATGAATATATATTTAGCGCGGTTGATACCGCTGTACCCTTATGCATGAGGAAGCATATGCAAGAGCAACATGTACTAGAAGCATAGGCGTCTGAGTCCCGTCTAATGACTGATAAATATTATGAGCACGTGAGCTAACACGAGCTTACTCACGCTATCCTCTCTTTGTTCCCGTCAGCAGTATCTAAAATTTCACCAAAGGTTCAAACAGGGCCTGTTAATTCCAAATTATGTGACTAGGTTACTCTCGGAAACGACCTAAACGACCTAACGTTTAAAGAGTTCAGTTTAACTCAAAATACGAGTAAAAAGGAATATCAGTTAGCTTTTTTGAGCGACTATCCTCTTAAAAATTATGCCGTCTTAAAAACAATGCTATTACCAAATGTATGTAAATTGTGTATCAAAATTATTAGTAAAAACGACAGGAATAATGAAAGTACGAGTTTTCAAATCCATTGTGATATCACTATCGCGTTATTAGCAATTGGAACGCAGAAAATCATGGGTTAAACGTGATTTTTCCCTCATAAAGTTTCATTTTCTGTTTTGAAGTTATTTTGGCGTATATTTTTCAAGTAAACCGGCGCAAGTCTATTAATTGTGGCGTAATGTCTCTCAAGAAATTAGGTAATAAGATGAGGTGGCTGCTGATGGTCGTGTTATAAGTTGAAAGTAAACTCCAATAACCATCAAAAGGAAAGAACCAACTCCAGAAACCATCAAAAGAAAAATCCTTTTGACGGTTTTTGGAGTTTACTTTCAACTTATAAAATTAGGTAATGTTTCATGATTGTGAGATAGCGTGAATTTTCGTGTTACATTCATGTAAATAACGCATAATAATTTGTGCGCCGATTCCTAATGGCTGGACTTGCATCTTGGAAAGTAAGATACGAGGAAAACGGACGCTTTCTGGGTCTCTTTGTCCCATACACACGTAAGCCAAACTCATGTCACAAGATACATTTCTACATCAAATTTGATCCTGTTAACAACAACAATAGAGCTGTAATATATCACACTCGGTGATAATACCCGACGAAGCTCGTTTCATAATACTGGAGGTGTGGCCAATAGATAAGGTAATCGGTACTTCTGAAGTTAAGATCTTCGGTAAGGTATAAAGTGCTGACGTGATCCGAAGTTTAACAAGGAGTTAACTTCGTCGATACGGGAGAGTAAGCAGTATGCACCAGTGACAAGTTAGGGTCTTGAATTTTTGATGACGTAATTAGAACGCAAGGAGAGGAAGTTAATTACCATCGAAGACCTTTTAGTCATTATGCTCTTTAAATACACTCGCTTAAAACCCAACTGACAAAGATGAAAGGAGATATATAGATATTAATATTGAGAGCGACAAGAATTTGAAAGAATTTGAAATTTATTTTACGAACGCTACGATCAAGCGCAAATATATACTTTATAAAAACTTTTATTTTTATTTTAATTAGAATTATTGTTTGCGATGAGTGTTATTGTTAACTATTGGATTTGTTTAGTTTATTAGTTAGATTATATTAGGGAATTATTAGATCACTATG
>KZ308535.1:378882-489338 GCA_000376725.2 Ladona fulva
AAATAATATGTAAAAGATATATTACCCATTTAAATATTTATTTATTAACATTTACGAAAAATACATTATTGATATTTTTATTACCATCAGGGTGAAGCTTATTATAGTCTAATCATAGTGTTTCCTATGGTATGTGATCCTTTTCTTTTACTAAAAATTCCCTATTTTACATGTAGTCTATATCCCTCATTGGAAAAAATGGAAAGAAATTATTCGTGCTAAATTGCTAAATTTTTATTCATGATTGATCTTTGGAGGACAGTATATATAAGGGTGAAGATACCTAGATAATATTTGTATCCTCATTATTAATAAAATCACCTGTTTATATAGTGGTAGAATAAAGGTCCATTACTATAATTTACTCTCTGAGTTATCACAATTGAATGTTGGGTTAACAAACTGTACTACCAATAACAAAGAAAATCTTTAAAAAAGAGACCATATCCTTAATAACTAGGCATCCGTTGCGCCGTGTTTTTGGAGATATGGTTCCTTTAGAAGATAAGAATAAGCCTAAGTAGGTCTTTCTGGGTTATTATTCTAAGCCATCCCTGTCATCCACGACCTCTGCGTGGTAAATGCGTTTAACATCCTGTTTTGTCTCAATAAACTTTTCGTATTATAATGGAACATAAGCTCAAGATTGTGCAACCCCTGCTTATACTTTAACATTTAGGATCTTATAGCGGCGCATTTTTCACCTAATTCGCTTCTCTGAGGACTTTATAACCCAAACTGATACATTTCGTCTACTTCCGCGATGAGGCGTACTTAAAGCCCTTGTAAAGTATCACGTGCTCTGTATGCTAATGCACTGAGGGAATAAACTAACGAGATCTCCGGCTTAAAATAAAACTGTTAACGATCTCCCGCAAAATTCACGGGTCGCGAAAATTAAACTAAAATATTCATTATAAGTAAACATTAAAAGACGGGAGGGTATTAATCATGCAAATGAATGCATCGTTGGGAGGGAGGAGATATATGCGGCCTCGCTGAAAGGCTGGATAAAGCACGACTTCCATTGGACTTCCTGCGGTTCTCAGGCGAAGGGAATACGTACGCGAGCAATTTTAAGCCGGAAAGGGGGTCGCAACAGGGCGCTAAATCCCTCCTAAATAAGGGAATACAAATACCACCTATCCACGGCCTGCTTAATTACTGCCCGACTCGGAATGCACGCTTAAGACGTAACCCTGTTAATTTTTTTCTCCCCCTTGTTTTTCTTTCTGCGGGGTTCGAACAGTTTTCAGATTTCTGGGCGGGGAATTTCACGACGAGGATCCATTGAGATCCACTGCTCTTAAGCCCCTGAGCCGAAATGGAATATTTGCCGCGGAAAGGTTTTTGGGTTCACCTATCAGGACTTGGAGGAAATGGGAGGGAAGAGAGAGGGATTTCTGCTGAAAGTACCTCGCTGCTCCCGGTCGTGGAATGAGGAAGGAATCTATGTTGGAAACTTTACGGGGCTTAAGTCGTTGAGACAAACTCCTTAGACTTTGCCACCTCCCGCGCCTTCCTTCTCTTTTAACAGAATCCCTTGTATTGTTCTCTTCCTTTTGCTTTTCGCTCTCAGGAGCTCGTTTCCTTTTCTCTTCCCTCGGAGGGCTTATTTCTGATCTCTCCATTTTCGTTTTTGTGGTTCGCTGAATCCATCCGAATTTACGTTTTTCAGTCATTTCTTCGTGAGGGAGGTGGACTGGAAGGGAGTGAATGATGATGTATTTCGAATGAGATGTATTTCCTCGTTCCCCTTTGTTTTTACTGATTAGCGACTGACTGATGTGCTATTTCAAAGCGTACGTTAGAAAAATAAGTTAAAAAATTACTAATTGTTATACAAAGGAGCAACAATATTTGCTAATTTTTCACTTTTATCGTACTTTCCCTGCTAGGCCATCCTGGATATTTGGAAAGCCTGATGCTTCGTAATCGTTGTTCCCCAAGACGAAACGATTTTTAATGTGACTGCGCGGTTTTTCATGTTTTTACTTCTAAGAATACAATGATATTTTTTGCACTAAATGAGCTGAAATGCATTCAATTCAAAGATAAGGCTGGTCAGGATTTCATTACTTTGATAAAAATAAATACATTTAAATTAACTTACTGTTGGTTTGTTACCTTTAAACCCCAGCTCTTATGTTTGCGACTGTACCTAGGAAGGGATTGGATGGCTCTGGGAAGCTGCCTGGGTACCCACGCCAACACCCGTGCCAAATTTCAAGATAACTTCTTTTAACGTTGACAATCTAAGCAAATTGGAATTTTAACGTGAATTTAGATTTTCTTGCATAACTGCGTATTTCTTTGGTTTATTGCCAAAGATACGAAGATCTATTTTTAAAATTATGTGATTTCCACTCTCAAATTTGGAAAACATAGAACAAGGAAGTCATTTAATCATGTTTTAGTCGTTGCCACTTGTTATAGAAAAACAAACCATGAGAGAAAAAGGTGACTTGATTCTCTTTCTCCCAAATAAAATAAAATCCATTTATTTTTAATAAATTTTAATGCTAGTTTTAACCAAGAGAATACCTTCTAAACTGGTTTTTCCATCATTCACCGCATGTAAGCTATTCCAATTACATTCACTCAACTCAAAATTTCCTCGCAAATTCGACGAATAATTAGTTTTCTATGACTTCTGGTAATGCACGTACGAGGAAGTTTCGTCTGCAATCAGTTTATAAATGTCAGAACTCAATGAAATCCAATGTATCTATAGAAGGATAAACACGTCCCAGTAATTGAAATAAAAAAATATGTCGAATACGCCACTTTGATTCTAACCAACAGTTCATTTCCGCAGAACGACGAAGAGTCATCGAAGTTTGAAAATACAATATTTTACGGAGTTGACCTCGTTAAATCCAAATTGATCCACTAACTCGGGCGTTACTACGTGTAACTCACAACGCAATTCATTAATTTTACTTAAAAATGAATGTAGATTTTTCTGATTTACGTCTATTTAATTCATAAACATAAAAACTCTGTGCCAGATGTAAAATAACATTATTTTTTGTTTTATAATTGAATTCCAGGTTATGGTATCATAAGATTATTTAGCTATCAAATAATAGGAAGTCGAGGGATGATTTTTATTCCCTTTATCATAATCTTCTAGTTTCCCTTATCTTTCCAATGGATTCTGTTCCCGTCTTCAGTGACAAGCTCAAATCTGCCTTCTTTATAAGTCTACAAGGTGGTAGACATCACTGGCGTTCTTTCAAGCGTGAAGATTATCGAAGTCTGAGCCTTACGACCGTATCACCGTTTGAACCCTAGACTTGCTTTTGGAAGGATACTCCGCCTTCCATTTCCCTTCCCTTACCTTCGCGCACATTCATTATTCTTTACTCTTGATCCTCTCAACCCTTCGTTGTAATCGCTTATCTTTCTACCTCGTTTCACCCTTGTTTTCCTCTATCCTACTCATACTTTGTCTCCATATTCTATTCTTCCGTTTTTTTATTCAGTTCTTTTCTCTCGTTCATTTCCTCACCGCGTTTCTTCCGTTTTAATTCTGTCTCCTCATGATGTTTCACTTAATCCTCTACATTACTCATCCATATCAGGATTTTCGTCTCTTTCTTAGTATTTTGTCAATCCGTGTATTGGGCTTACCTCCTTGTTATCTCTTTGCAGGATTTCGTAACATGACTTACAATTACACGTACTTGAAAACCACCATATCTAAAAATGAGCGTGAGCTAATAAAGGAAGTCGAAATGGAACTGAACTAAAAACAGAAACTGAAGAAACCATTATTTTCGCCGAAGTGAAATCGGTACCGAATCGAAAAAAATCCTTTCCTTGAATCTTGAACAGAAATTTTATTTTTTCCTATCCGATTATCGGTTTGCATTTATCAGCGTATATTGCAGAATAAATTTATTTTGTTGGAGTATTTTTATCCGAGTTTCTTACGCTGACGTTTCCAAAGTTGGTTCATCAAATTTGTGGTTCATAATTATAATAATAATCTGAAATCTCCTCATTTCAATTTTTGTGATTTCTCATGCCAAAATCTCATCTTGAGTTTCTGGCTATTTCCTTTTAGTCATATTTCGTAAATAACGTTCTTTCCTTCTTCCAAATATTGTCTTCATCTTATGTTAGACAACATTTTTTTATACAAATCGAAACTTTCCTCATTCTTACATGAGGAAAAACGGTGCCTTAATATTTCAACGTAAACAAACCGTATCCCTCTGGTATTTTGATTGAATTTTTATCAGCTGAATTCCATCGTCTTTATTGTAACCTCTCATTTTATTATCCGAATTCTTGTTTCGATAGCTTATTTTCATTCCCAGAATTTCCCTCGATTTTCATCAAAATATGCAATTCTTTCTTTATCGTAGTGTCATACTATATTTAGAGTAATAATCCTCGTTTTTATCCATTGCTTTAAAAAGACTTGCTTTCTTTCTAACAACGAGTGCGTTTTTTAAAGATAAATGCGTTACAATATGCGTGTAAGAATTCGTTCAATTTTATGTCTCATTCTGCATTTCAAGCATTTTTCTTACCTCTATTAGTTCACAATCAGGTAACCACTCTTCTCCCTCATTGCGCTATTTTATTTTCGATTACCTTATCTACGACACGCATACCAACCTTTTAAACCTTACATAGAGCCAAGATAGCTGCTGATCACGCAATACACGTCGTTACCTCAGATAGAATCAGTGATGAACGATTTCACCGCTGCGCTCATCTGTGAATATGTTTTGTATGGCTTAAGAATGTTGCCAAGATTATAATTAATTGAAGTAGATAACAATTTGGTAGAATTATCGGAATTTGAGTGTGCTTGTAGCCAACCAGTATTTTTGAAAGATCTTTTTAATTTCCGCTCCATTTTCCTTATATTTTGGCTTTCTCAGTTCCTTATTTTTTTAATTAAGAAATGAAATCATTCTCAGAGAGCCTTAATCTTGCTTTAATTATCTTTTTTATTTTGAATTAGGAATGCGTTGCTGTGGTGATTATATAAAGAGTATTGTATCAGTCGTCAATGGTGATGTTTTCTTCTAATTGAGAATTATAAAGGTAAATGCCGACGGAAATATTAATCATAGTGGTGAATCGAAAATTTACCTGGGAATCTGCTAGAGACGATGGTTATAAATTGAGCCGATAGACAGAGGAGATCCATTTATCCATACATTTATGATCATATTTAACAATTTTCAGTTTTCCTACAGTTGTACGTGTTCATTTCCGTTTCTTCAATTTCAATTTTCTCTTCGATTCACCATGGTGTGGAATTTTTTATCGATCTCCATCCTCGTCATTGCAATAAATTCTGTGTCACTTTCCTCTTTCCCATTCTCAATCACATTCCCCTCACCATTATCTACAACTCCATCCTCCAATCTCCCGTCGCAGCCGAGGCCCGAACTTCTGGGGGCCCCTTTGGGATCCGTTTCATCAAGAGATGCGGAAGAGGCCCTTAACTCGATTACGTAGTTGGACGCTCGCGCAGATTTCAATTAGGAGGAGGTCGCCAGAGTGAGCCCTGGGGGGTTCCACTATTGGCTTTTCCGTGAGCCGATTAAAAGTTAACTCGAACGGAATTAAGAAGGCGACCTCGATTGCCTCAACGGCATAACCGCTTTGGCAGGTGGGGTCGGTTCACTCTCTCCGTTATGTCGGCGTTCAAAGAAGATAAGGGAGAGGGAATCTCTGTAAGGGGTGACCTATCTCCACCCTCTCTATCTCACTATTGTCACCTGAGCGGCTCTCGATGGGCAACGTTTTACGGGCCGCGAGAGGCTCGCCTCTCGTGGTTTTTATTCTGCGAGAAAAAGCCGGGGAAAATGGAAATACACCGAGAGCTTCTTTTATCGAGGGAGAGAATAGGGATGAAAAAATCGGGGGAAAAAGGGTTCTCGCGGAAATTTTATGGATGACGTTTGATGGGCATTTTAGAAAGGGTCTCGCCCCTTTTTTTCCCTTTTTCTCGGGGAGGATTTTCAAAAAAGGAAGATTTCGTTTGTCTTTTGTTCTCGCATATCGTTCGCGCCACCTAGTAGCGAAACTTTTGCCTGACCGTTCTCCTTTCTCATCATTGGATGGGTTGAAAAGAGGAGGTTAAATAACGTTTATCTCCGTTTTTTACTTAGTTGGGGGAGGGGAAATTGAAAAGGGGTGGATTGTCTATATGGAAAAAATGGAAAAATTTCCGATACGATTTCTAAAAGAGGTGTGGAAATATGCTATTTTGTGGATCACTGAAGGAAGCCGTGAGTTTATCTGATAGGGATTCTTTTAGATTTGTCGCGTGCGTAATTATGCCCCTTTCATGTATCTCGCATAACAAAAAAATTACTTTGGTAATTTTTGAGAGATAAATATTGGCTACGTATCTATGTTTGAAACTCAAAGCATACAGAAAAATGCAAAAGGCTTTATTGGACGAACTTAATAATAGGGATTTTCTTAGAGTTAGTCCATAATCAAGAATGTTCGCAAAAACAGGTGTTGTGATTATTAGTCTAAGACGAAGGATTTTTCCTAAGGAGGAAAAACCAGAAAACTAAGGATGGAATTTTTTTATAATGAGAAACTGTGATGTAATGTAATGATTAAAGTAGTTTTTCCGCAGACAAATCACAAAAAGAGAAGAGAGGGTAAAAATGTGTGAAAGGAAAAGGAAACTTAAAAGAAGAAACAGTAACATGGAAAATTCTGAGATATTAGAAAAGTTAAGTTCCTCGTTGCCTATCATGACATTCGTTGTCTGAACTTAGTGAACACAATAGCAAAATGGTAATGTTAAACAAATTTATAGACAGCCAAAGGGAATCGAATATACATTTGGGAATCTGTGTGTTGAAAATTCCAAACCTTTGTAACATGCGTACCAATAAAAGATATATTAGTACTAAATAGTACTAAACAAGATAGTACTAAATAGTACTAAAACTTTTACTTGGCAGTTCCCGAAATTGGAATTCAGAATTTATCATAATAAAAGGAAAAGTATGTTTTTATGAAATGCTGTAGTAGGTGAAGTACAAAAATGACTATGCAAAGTTCCACTACAAGTATTTATTTAAACCGATCCCCAGTTTAAGCAAACTTCACAGGATGGAATTTCATAAATGGACGGCTTCGTTGGTTGATTTTAAATGCCATAATTTCTATCAAATATGAATCTTCCTTTGCCTCGAAAGCAAATTTACGGGACATATCCAAAATGAGAACCGAGGAAAGTTTTCAAACACATTGTTCGGGAAGAAAACATTCCCGAAGTAAACGTCTTACATCGTCTCAACTCCTCATAATTTTAATAAGACACGCAAAATTATTTGGAGAATGAAATGCGAGAGCCAAAAACGACGGGGTTCCTTGTGCTACGGGATAAGGATAAACTTTGAGAAATCCTTCACAAGCAAAAGTTGACAAAGTGAGATGGAGAAAAGAAAGAGGGAAGGGGAATCTTGCTCTTCGACGGAAGGAAATCAAAGGTATCCTTTCGAGTAGTTTCGCGAAATTGGCTCCATTAAACAAAAGAAAGAAGGAAGGAGCAATCTAAAGAAGTCGGGGATATAAAATATGAAGGAGGAGATCATTGCGAGTCTGTTTACGAAATTCCGTGGAGTGGGCGTAGCCCGTGTCGATAATGGAAAATGCTAACTCGACTCTCATTAAAATAAATGGAAGAGAAAAGAGGAAATAAAACATCGGAGGAATTGAATAGGGATGTAAATTCGCTCTTTCGACGAAGTTTTTCCGGAATAAACTTCGAGACGCTTCATGCCGTAAAACGACCGATCCACTCTCCAGATTCGGGGGAAGTTATTCTGCGACACTCGAAGGATGTTTTCTTTACTTTATTTTCCGAGTCTGAAGAGTCTTCTGGTGCTTTCGTCTTAGTGATTTTCCATCGCAGTAAAAGGAACGAGACGCTCGGCCGATAATTCCATGGGGTTCGTATCATTCTTCCCTCGCATGATTACGACCATTTCCCCGCGTCCCTTAATTAGAGCCAGTACCCTGGAAGTTGATTTGGCTTCTTTTGCATCGTCTTCTTATACCGTCAGCAATTCTGTGAAAACGTTTCGGCCATGTTGGCTTACGTGACCGGAAAATTTTTCGACGTTTTCGCCGAGGTCGGCGAAAAAAATGTTCTTTATTCCCAGGCAAAATAAACGGATATAGTCACGCTCATCCGTTTTCTTTCGGGACACTCTTTAGGCCCCCTATTAGGCGACACGACGAGATGCAGTCTTTTATCTCGGCCGACTTTGTTTACGCCTCGAATTTCTCCCTAATTGGAGATTACATTGTTCCGTTTACCCATTCATATCTTGGCCCAGAAAAAGGACAAAACATCGAGCGTAGCCTCCCGGGCGATTTCTCAAAAGAAACGTTTTGTTCCTGTTGAACGCGCGAAGCCTTTGAGAAGTCGAGATGGTAAGCTTATGGGAAATTCCAAGAGGTCGATTGTACCTCCTTACTATCTGGAATCTAACAATGTTTTCCTACTTTGCTAATATTCTATTTATGAACTTTTTTTCAAATATTAATTGTGAAATGAAATATTTAGTATGCGAGAATCAGGCTGGATGATTTAGTTAGATAAAATTCGGTAAATTCGTATTATGATTGTGAATCCCCTGTTTCGGCTTCTAATTAGTGGAAACTATCCATAATATCCAATATTTTCATGACTGGAACTATTTTCGATTAAAACTCTCAGGTGCTACAGCTTCAACAAGAATCCGAGATGCTTAAATCAGTTATGCTCGCAGTTGGCTATAGAAAAATGTTGGTAGGATATAAAGGTATTCTAGTTTTAGCTTATGACTATAATAACAAATAATAGTAACCGTAAACTTCCGCGATGAATCTTACGTTACAATTAACTTTTAGCGCCAACCATTTCTCATAAACATGGCTACTCCAATGGTGACATATGCTGCAGTACATCAATTCCATAGCCTGACATTGCATCATAATTCCAATCCATCCCACAACTTTCATAAAGAAAATTTTTTTGTCAATTACAAAGATTGAGCGCGCTCGAAAATCAAACATTCGAATTGAAAGTTGAAAGATAAATATGCAGCGACATTTTTTCCCGAATTTCGGTTTTCGTGGGAATAAATGGCTTTTATTTTCGGCGGCAATCACCCGCCAACATATGGGACGTAACGAAACTCATAATCAATTTCGTTTTCAATATTTGAGCATGCTTCTGACTCCATTCGCCGTGCACGATTTAATCTCGAAGCGATAAAAATATTTTTTCTTGTATTTTCCTGTCCTCCTTGATTGTTATTAGCGAAGGGACGGCAATTATCAAGGGTGCAAACCCTCCCAAACTTATATTTTTAATGAAAAACGTGATTCCCTGATATTGGCATATAGGAATTAGCCTCTCTTAGGTTTGGACAACAATTTTTGCATCAAATACGGTATTGTTAAGGGAGCCAGAAATCATCTCCGCTTTCTGTAGATTTGATTAAATCCTTCTGTAGATTTGATTATAAGCTCGAAGGATTTCCTTTTTTAGTCATACTTTCCATGCAATTTTACAAAATCAGAGCAGAGCTGAGGAATTGCTTCTTGAGTCGATAGTACTACTACTACTACGTTTAGAATGAATGCCGTACGCTTTGTAAGTTAGCAATTTTCTCGCGTTGTCTACTATGAAAAAAATGGAAAATTTCCTTCCGAAATTGACAGCTATTGGGGTGCGGAAAATTAATATAATATAGTTTCAACTAGCCCTTAATGATTAACCGTTATGTTTCGCAACTCTTGATGTGCATGCTCAAAATTTGCAGTGTCTTCGACTACCCCGAATATTTATTTTTGGAGTTCTCAGGTCGCCGTTAAGAAGCGGGTCTTCAGTGTACTCTATGCTGAACCTTTCTTAGAGTTAAGCGAACGGATAGATCTGTTTATATGGAAGGTTAAACTGTATACCACTTAACTACTAACTATATCCTGTACTTAATGATTAAAAATACTAAAATATTTTGAATTCAGAATATTTAACTTTTTGATATACTGGATAATGCAAATGTTCGAATTACTAAGCAGCAATTCTGCAATGGTGTTCCCTCCATTGAATATCGGCTAAACGTACTTTTCTTAAATCTATGGATCAGTGATTTAAATGAGCCACCATTGACCTGAAAAACATCAAAAGTAGCCACCTACCTCTATTCACTAGTTTATTATTTGTCCCACTTTACACGTTCATTTAAATTTATCATAGCTCATGTACCTGCATGAGTACTTCTGTACATACTTATGTGCCCCTAATCCTCTTTCATCATTCTTCCCTAGACTCATTAATAACTAATCCCACCCTTTAATCATCCAAAAATCTTTTTTCTTCCCTTTACCTTCTCCCCTACATCCTACCCTCAATTACTCTCTTCTGCTGTCCCCCTTCAATATCTGATGCACCCTTACCTTTTGTCTTCATTTAATTTCCTCAATTAAAACCTTTTCCCACAACCCTCAGCACTCCGACCTTTTTTTGTGATAAACTCGTCTTTTTCCATTTTGCGCCACACCCACATCTCAAAAACTCCAATTAAAAATCATACGGGATGAATCATTTTCTGCCAATTTTTCTAGCTTTTGTCCATAGAGGTTAATCACACCGAAACAATTAGTACCGAAGCCAACAACAACGGAAGATGCTTTGATCTCTCTTGGAACGCATCGTTAGGAGCGTTTCAAGAAACTAATTGGGGACATTTACCGAAAGGAACAATTCCACTTATTACCTTTCAAGAAATGAGGTCAACTGATCACGAGCCGCAGAACAACAGGAGCTGCTCTGCTGTAAGAGAAGTCAACCGTATTACCTCCTTTGTCTTCCTTGAAAACAGTACTCGATTCCTCTTCATTTTCCACTTCGATTCCTCCATCCGATCGAACTCTTCTCGACTCGACCAATTTAGAATATTGTTTACCCACGATCTACCCGCGCTTAAAAAATAAAGAAAAGAGATTCTGGAGAATCGCCGCAGTAAATATCCATCAGAGAACCGTCGTAAAACACCTTTTTTAGCTCGATTCTATTGATGGCCGGCGGAAATCTTTTCCGAACCGTTGTAATCTTTATGTTTCGCCCGTGGGCCCGATTCTAATTTTAACCGTCTGCCTGCCCCCTGCGGCCGGCGAAGCTGCAGGAGAACAATTCGTATTTCGTAAGGGCAAGGTTCTTAAATCTGTCAGCGGGGTGATTGGAGGTAATGGGTCGCCAAAGTAGAGCACCTTATATCAAAGGGACCGGCCGTGTTTCTCTATTGAGAGAACACCTGGGATGCGGCGCGGGGAGCGGTGCGAGCGATTAGTGACGTCGTTTCGCGAGGAAGATAAAGATAACCGGGACCTTTCCCTTTGTATCGAAGCGATCTTTAAACTATCGAAGGAAGTATACATTCCTCCTACACGTAGGAAGAGGAAATGAATCGCGGGGTTTAATCTATTTTCTCCACTCTGCGAATCCGTGGACCCAGCAATGCTTTACTGATGCTAAAAAGTATCTTCAATATACATATATGAAAAATAGAAAATATAAATGAATGTATTTGATAGAAACATACTTCATATTTGAAAAACATGAATGAATGTATTTGATTTGAAGTGTTTGTGCAAGCTTATATCCCTCGTGTGACAATGCTAAGCATTTTCTTACGGAAATGAACTATCGATCGAAATTGGGTGGAAAGAACTTTTAATATTCATTTTAAATAGAAATTTTTATGTTAGCGGCAGATAGAGCTATACCTTTGGAGGAAATGGTCAAAATGAGAATCTATCGTGAAGAAGCAAGAATTATAAACGAAAAAGGAAGGATAAATTAACTTTGAAAGCATAGGCGTACGTCTTAAAACCGAAGGGCAAACATAAGTGAAAAATTACTCAAAGTCGGATATGTTGCAATGTTTCAAATGCAAAAAAATGGTCTTCTGCTTTAAAAAGGCGGGTGGAGGAAGAAGTTGTCAAAAAGGGTGTTATTTTTAATATGTATATCTAATTATCAGCCACATTACAACGCATGCTGTAGCTTGTGCACTAATTAGGTAAACATATGAGCGTGCCATTGTTTGTGTAAGGTAATAACTTCACGTGTAGTTATTCATCACTGAATTCCACACAAAGGAGCTACGACTATTTCGTGCTTTGAGGTATCCAATGAAGGCAAATCATTGAATGCATTGAATCATTGAATTGAAATGTGCATTCACCCATAAATAATTATGAGTTTAATTAAGTTTGGGGGAGATTAGGTACGATAACATGAATCAGATATGGAAACAAATTCATGCACCTGTTAGGTTATTTTTTACGTCGAGGCTGCAAAACGTACCAATCAGAGATTAATCAATAGTTCCATTCAAAGTAGATCTTGTCATTCTTCTTGTCAAGCTTCGACTGTGATATTGTGTTTTATGCCATCGAAACAATTGATGGTTTTATTAACCTGAGAGTAACACTAGAGTGTTATTAAATTGCTTCATGAGGAGAGGTATTTTATGGTTTCGCATAATCATAAGATATGAATTAGGAATCGTTACCATTATTTAAATTCTGTTTGAGAAGGATGATGTTAGGTTTTAGTTAAATTCTCAGTTAAATGTAAGTTAAATCCCTTTAAATGTAGGTTAAATTATTCCCGTTATTATCCTGAACCCTTTAGGATAATTAAATTAGCGAACTTGTCTTGCAATAGTTAAATTTCCGGGATATTTTTGCCTTTGAAAAAGAGAATAATATAAAATAGAGTAGATAGGATTTTAATAGAAAAGTTTAGGAAATCATGCGCAATTTATATCCTTCAGTGTATGCATCATTCCTCACGAACTGAAAAGAATCGGTAATCACGGAGAAGAAACGGAAATGATTATTAAAATAATTAAATGGCTCATTGATTTCATCATTAAATTGTTCATTTAGTTTTCATCTTTTCAGTCCTTCCAACATACATTTTTGATGGCCTCTTCAGTATTGAAAGAAATCCAATTATTAAGATGTATTTTATTACGATAATTGCAAAGCGTCTTTCATAGAATCATTAAGGCAATTATGCACACTCGAATATGTGCATTTATGAAACATATCACGTTCAGGTAGATGGCTGGAATCTCGACGAAAATAGAATGAATATCTCTTTCTGTGCGACTCTTAGTAAGATGATTGTTTTGATGTAATTACTTCAAAACTAATTTTCCAATGATAATAGAATTAGATGAATATTAAAAGTATGTTCGTGCAGTCGTAGCTTCAGCCAAGTTACGATAATTAGTAGTTAATTTTCTTAAGAAAAGACAGGATATTAACCCACTTTGTAGCGCGGTGCTAATATATTAGTCAAAAATGAAAATCAAAAGTTGTAATCGATATAACTAAAGTAACGCTATAAGAAGGCATATGATACAGATAAAGGGAGAAAAGTTTTGTATATCCGAGGTATCTTATTACCTAAAATAACCCGATAAGAAACAGGATAGTGAAATTTAGATGAACGAAATTTAGGAGAGATATTTTCATTTGAGGTCATTCATTCTTTGTCATGTCATTCATATACGTGACAAAGTTTCCTATTTTCATTCTAATCCATACGAAGTATTAGATACTTTATAAGTATTTTTAAGCACTTCATTAGGAATATTGAGAATGAAACAGTAATTGTTACTTGAGGATATCTGACAAGGGACTCACGTAAGGAGAATAACGGTAATCAGCGATATTATCCAGAGTGCGAGCTTCTCGAGATACCCTATTACAAAAGATGTGATCATTGCTGATTCGCCAAAGTGATGCGTGGTATTTGAAGGAACATTAAGATACCCTTGAATAGGCTAAAAGACAGATGAAGCGGGGAAACCGTCAAATTTCCTTGAGTGATATGGTGAAAGGAAGTTAGAGATGGGATGGGTCGGTGGAGCCATGGAGAGTCCCTCATCCATCAACGAATGTCTAACCACAACCTATCGTTGGGGGCTAATGATTACGTGCGGGTATAAAATTAATGTAAATCATACGCTAACTGAATTTTCATAAATACGGGAAGGACGTGAATCTAAGAACATCGTTTATTATTTTACAACTCAGGGAGACAAGCTTAGCTCGGAAGCAGCAAAATAGCGATTATTAAGGAATTTTTACTTATCCATAGTAACAATGAAAACTCCACTTCGGGAAAGGGATCCTACTTTTTTATTGTTATCTTATAAGGAAAGTAGAAAGTTTGTATATGTGTACGTTCACTGAAAGCGCGAGAACAAGATGTCGTGCGACTTTCAAACTTTGAAGATTGTTAAATGTCTTCCCAAACAGATGATAGGCAACTTTAACTTTTTATTCACGCAATCAACTTCCGTTCTATTCCAGACGAGTGAAACCGTTTCCATAAGAAGTACACGTAGAGTTAACTTTTATCGCTTGCAGGGTTTCCTTCTTTTGAAAACTCAAATGAGAAAGAATAGTTGCACGATATTGAGTTTATCACCAAATAAAAGAAATATCGAATGAAGATTCTTATTTATGGCGTGGAATATTGCTTTTGATTCGGAATTGCGAGAATTGCGAGAAATTTGATAAAATACACATACTCTTTGTGAAATATTGAGGTTGTATACTACCGGTCCCCATGATGAACAAGTCAATTGTTCAACCCGAGCTCATGCATTTCCCCTTAAGAATACTTGGGAAATTAGGGCTATTAAAAAGTAAGGGGAATACTTTATGATAGATTATATGATGAGGAGGAAATTTAAGCATTTTTATATTACAATAGAAAAGCAATAGGTCAAATTTGCGACCAATTCAGAGTGATTATTTACCAGCTCGATTTTGCATATTACAAGGATCTACATCTACATCTACATTAGTACCCTGCAAGCCGCCTTTCGGCGTGTGGCAGGGGGTGCAAGTACCATGAATTTACTGAATTTACTTAGCTAATCTATTACTTTCGCGTATCGTTCGCGGATGGTTAATTTCGGTTATTTTCTCTATCAAGGAAATAGAAAATTTTTGGGGAATCTAGGGATATCTTTTTAATTATACAAAGAAAATTTCGTAATGTGTTCAGTGCTACGGTTACTGGGCGGATTTTAATTGGTATTCATGATTTGAGTACATCATTAGATCGATTTCTGTATTTTCATTTTCTACTTTCAGCAAGTTTTCAATGTAATGGAATTTTGTGGAATGTGCAACTTTTCGTTTGCATATTCCACCGATACATTCATACACATTACAATTATCAATGTTTATTTTCCTATTGATAATTGATACAAGCTTGGCTTGTTTCGAAAAAGTAAAAACCACGAATATTACCATTATTCAATAATTCATTAACAATGTGTGACTCATGGTAGGGGCCATAACTTTACTGTAGTCCATATATTTTGGAAGTTTTTCCCGATAAGAAATAGTTTATTTTGTCAGCAAAATGCACAAGTTATTAAACTCTTGTAATAGAAATGGACTACGTTATTCCACCGGATAATTCTTCTTTAAAAAACTCCTGGAGCGTAAAACTTTTTCCATTTTTATTTTACAAGTATAAACCTGGCGATTTACATTATTACTTACAATTCATCATATTCCTCAGCAATAAATACACCACTTTAGGATTTATCAATTTTCGAGGCTAAACTTTTGTATGCAACAGACAACTCGCCTGAAAGAATGTATGCATGCAACTTCCGGGAATTATTTCAAATATAAAATTTTAAGTGCGTGATTCGCATACTGCCCGTGTTTTTTCTACCTAATCCTTCAACCTTATCTTCCTATCATAAATCACTCCACCACCCTCAACCCTAGCATTTAGTTTCCGGTTTAGAGATTAAGTTACTATTTGCTAGAAAGTCTTTTATCCATGATAACGTCCACCCCAGCGGAGGCAATATTTCAGGACAGTAATCTTGTATTTGATGAGAGTAAGGACTGCGAGGTTTTCAACCAGGTACTCAGAGATAAGGGTACTCCGTGGCTTCCGTTAACTTTGCGGTCGCTTCACTTTCCGCAGCTAGATCCCAATGGAAACAACCAATGCGTCCCATTCCGACGAGTACGCTCCATTTCGCCGTACTTCTGTATCTTTCCTATGATTTGTCCAACACTTGGGCGCCCACCGCTATTGCTTAAGCGGTCCACGTAAATCGTGGGCGTAATTTGCTGCCTTTTTGCGCAGGTTTGGTTTCCGAGTCGCAGGGCATCGAATGGGATGCTGCCGCGGAACGGAACCCTCCGGGGGTAATTCAATTGTACCGTGATGGAAAGAACGCTCTCGAATGGGACAAAATAATTTTCCGTCGTTAACTGTTGGCGCTCGTTCGCTCGCTCATTCGTTTTTGGAGGGAATTAATCGTCCGTTGATGAAGAAATGGTCAGCGATACAGTAAAACCCGTTTCTGGGACTTGATTATGGATTATTCGCGGTCGGGAGGAGGAGGCGTTTTATTTTTCCTCATTAGTTTCTGGAAATCCTTTGAATGTGAGCACTGAATGAAAATGGCACGATATGCACGAACGGATTTTATTCTCCCACTCGTAACCAATGAGATGAATTAAATTTTTGCTAATTATTCTTCATGTTTGATTGGAGATTTATCTCGTCCTGAAATTGACACTCCGTCGGGTTTTGTGAAGCGTGTTTTTCACGCATGAGCAAGCTAACCTTATTTATTCAAGCGACTCTGTTACAGATACATATTTTCATATTTATGGAGTCTTTTGCTTTAATAAAGGTTAGCGTTCGTTAGTTTGTATGTAATTCAGCACCGATATTAAAAGTATAGTCCCAAAATTACCTCAATCATAATATCTGAAGGTAAGATCTACGTTATTTCTCAGCATTAATATATTTATGCAATAATTTTTGGACGCTGATTTAAATACATTCACAGAAAAAATACAAAAGAAGCACTAAGCAAATGAATGTATTTCAAAAATCATGTTGGGTAACCGTAAATAAAAGTACACCATCTACTACGTACTCCATCTTCCATAAATTAACGTTGATAGTTTGTGGAGTACTTTTAAACTGCAACTAACTCAACCATCAATGATAACTTCCATTCTCTCTATACAAATATTACCACACATAATATACAATAGTTGTACTGAGTCAAAATTTATGCTACAATATTACGCTCAATTATTTGCAAAAACATCACCCAGAAAGATAGAGCATCAATAATTTACAGAAGTTAGAACCATGGAATCCATTTGATATTTTAATTTGTTAGTAATAAAAATTGTGTTGCATTTGTTATAGGATACGCTATTAGATGAAACTTTACGTCATTTCCTATTCATTTCCTCCATATAAGGAACACGTGTAATTTATTTAAAAGAAACCGGTGAAAGCTCCTACTGCGGAAAAATCACGCTAAGAATGTTTCATAGGAAGGGCCAGGATGGCGTCAAGATTTATCTTGCTGGCGAAAAGCAATTCGATTTCGTAGAGTGAAATCTATAGTCACAGTAACTGCCTACAACTACGATTCAAGATGCTTTCAGAAAATTAGGTGAGGCAAAAGTTGATAATATGCTTTAAACGGGTTTGTACATCGAGGGTGCGGGAGAAGAGAGAGGCGAAACTTGGCTACCTGCCTGCAAGGGAAAAAATCAATATTCTCAAAATTCTACTCCACTACAGATGTTTTACTTTAACCTCGCCCCCGCAAGTTTGTTTGCCATGAATTTAAAATTCATTTATATACTTAACCTAAACGAACTGAAGAGTGCTTACAAATATAGCATAATGCATTTATATCATCTGTGAGGTAATGAAAGGGGCTCCATTTGACTGTAGCTTCATCATACGTGATACCATCTTACAATCAAGATCAACTCAACTTATTTATCCTTTTTCGTATAATAATATGAAAAGGCTCTTCAGCTAGGCATACCATTTTCTGAAACATTTGTACCCACTAACAAAACATGGGAAATCTAAAAGGGTCGAAGGAAATATTTGCGAGACTATCGAAGTATCATATGTTTCTTGAACATAGGTATATCGCCTAGGAAAGAGCACGCGAATTAGCTCTCACAGCGTTCCCTGACTCAATCGAAGTAGAAGGCAGCATAATTGAATCACAACGCGAGGCATGCTATCAACCGAACCTTGAAATGGATGCAGAGGCAAATTTGGTGGCTCAAAGCTTAAAGGTAATTCGGTGGCGATCTAGCGACTTGCACCGCTTAATCGCTCTTACAATTGGTAATCTAAGGCTATAATTTAAAAAAATTAATAGCCCATGGAATTATTCAACGTTGTTCATCTCTGGATCCTCAGAATTTTTCTGTTCTATTTTCAGGTCGGAAATTAAAACCTGTTTGCACATATCCGCTTTATATATTACGTACATACACGTTAGTATTAGTTGTAAAATTATGAATTTTATCATTTATGTAGCATAATTACACAAATTCATTCGTTATTAAAATTCATATACCAATATCAACCAAAAATTCATGGCAATGAGTAAAAATATATATATAGTATTGTTAAAAATGCTTCTACATCTTAGGTCATTACTCACGTAGGCTTCCACAGGGAATCGTGCCCGGGACCGCTTTCAACGTAGTCAAACGCGTTTCCCGCTTGGCTATCCGGGAGCTGTAAGTGAGACCATTGCCTTTTATTGGTATTCATATATTAGAATACATTGATATTCCTTATTATATATTTTGGATTCCTTTCACCAAAAACGAATGCGCTACTGTTGACTATCCAGTATTACATTATTTATTATTCTTAATACCTTTTTCTGAAGGAGAAAAGCATTATTACTTTCATATTTATAGCTCTTTACAGCAATATTTTGGGTAAAGAGGCTTTCAAAGAACTGAAATTTTGGTCAAACAGGTATCGAGAAGGATAGGGAGAGATAGAGTATTTCCATTTCCTTCATTTTAACTTCCTCTTACCATATTCCTTAGTCGTTACATCTCTTTCGCCCTCGCATATATATTTACATTACCTCCCCTTAGGTACGTGGCAGGTGGTATGGCCCTCCCATGATGCTGAGACCAACGCGTCAAGAATGCGTTCCTCCTGCCACACAATCCCCTCACTCCCCCTGCTTCCTCCCCCCTTTAACACCCGCAACCTGGCGCCCCCATGCGGACGAATGATCGTACGCTGCCGTCGGGTCAGCGGATTCAGTCCGAACACGGGGGAAGGGTGGCGGTAAAGTGGCGTGGAAGGGATAACGAGAGAAGGATGGAAATAGGGATACAGAGAAGGCTGTAGCCAGAATGCATAGCATTAGTGAGCAGGTCCCATCTCTAGCTGTTAGGTCATCCCTCGGGATGTTTAGCATTTGGGAATAGCGCCTTACCTTCGATCGAATTCACCCTCCATCCCTCATCTCCCTAATTCTCCCCTTTCCCCTCTTCCTTTTCCGCTTCATCGCACGTTCACCCATCCACTTTCCCCTTTCTCTGCTCTCCGACGTAAAAAAGAGGTACTCGAGGATATCAATCTCTCCGCCGCAAGAAGTGTTTTCGTTTTTTTCCTCCTCTTTTACCCTTTTCTCTACTTTCCCTCCTATCCATTTTCTCTTATCTTCTCCGCATTCTTCCCCTTCTTTTTTGCGATTTTTTTACTTTCCTCCAGCCTCTTAATCGGCTTCCCATACTCCCTTGGATTCAGGACCGGCGAAGCAAAATAAGCAAACCAAGCGTTTGAGGACGCTCAGGTTGATGCACAGTGAAATCAGCGTGGTCCGGATTCACTAGGCGGAAGGAAATGTCACGAAAATAGCAATGCCTTCACAAAAATATTTAAGTATATAATCTACCACTTCTACTTCTTGGAGATTTGAAATATCATTCATCTTAATTAGTTTCACATTCGTAGTAATCACAAAATTTTATTTTACAAATACAAGTTTTCACGCTGCTGTCATCTTCCGAGGATGTTGTTGGGCGGAGACTACACTTTAAAAATTTGAGAAAAGAACATTCCGTAAAATGTGTCAAGAACACAAGTTGTGTTAAGTAAGTCGTTTTTCAAGTAAATGATCATACCGATTGGCAACATGTTATTCATGATTGCTATCCTTGTGGAAATCAAACCGTATCATCGTTTGCTTTTGATTCAGAGAATTAGTGAACTCTTTTGTTTGGTACACTACGTAGAGTTTTATCTTGAATTCTTATTAGTTTGGCATCCAAGTCAAGTATTTCCGTGCAAAATCTTTTCACAGCTCCTTAACTGAGTAACAATGTAACACTCGTGTTTGAAAACATTGTACGATAAACCTGTCGAATGTCGAGTAAATGATCATTCAAAAGATTTTATGATTTTAATTGAGCAAAATAAAGATAAAACGATTTGAAAATACTTTCATAGTAGTAATAGTCACTTATTTCTATCGTCTGAAAGGTTTGTAGTTCAGCAGTTTTAGACTTCTAATACAGGGTCCAGGGGTATGCGATGAACGTAATGTGACCAGAAATGCGCTTCTAGCCTCATTACGCACGTATTACCAAGGGTTTTGTGTCTGATTCTAAGGTTTGGAGACATAGTCAACCTGTATAATCAAATATCTAAAAAAAGAAAACTGAACCCCAGCTGGGAACTGAACCCAGATCGTTTGCGTGGCAATCACTGCAGCTCGTATACTCCATTGGCTTTACGTATTTAAAATCGATGTAATCAGCCGTAACTTTGTGAAACTCCTTAACGGTAAAGGTAGAAATAACTTTTCCCAAGTTTACTAATATTATAACAACTCCATTGATCATGAACAATTTCTATTCTCCATTCTATATCTAAGTAAATTCTTTCACTGCACAACGAATTAATATCGGCACTGAACCACTTTATGTGGGCAAGATGTATATATTTTTGAGCATCGATAGATTTTGTTCTAGAAAAAACGTCCTTAAATCTGGGAATATCCCGTTTTGTCTATCATATTACTATCGTGGATGGTTTCTGGAGTAGTTTTAATATCAGTTAACTTAACCATCAGTTGCCAATTCCACCCTTACCCAAATTTCACTGAGACATTTATTTTCGACCGATGTTATTTCGATCGCCAATATCGATGACCGAGGCAAAAATAGAATTCCATTTATTGTCAACAAACATTTACCGTAAAACTTGGGCAACATTAATTAAATCATTATCATATATATTCCATTTCTAGTGGAATTCCACCAAATCTCGCTAGAGAAGATTAAAGTATATCATTTTATGTAAGGTGAACCGGAGGGTTTCATCAGTAATTCGGAATGGTAGCAATCACCGCAAAGAATCTTGCTGAGGAACTATTCCGATGAGGACGCTCCACGGACTCCGCAGAATACTTTAGGCCATAGGTGCATGGATTCCCGCACTTGGTGAAGTTCCGCTCTGTGTGCTCTCCAGTCCGCCCTAATGCATTCGAGGCTGGCGTTCCAAGCGATGGAAATTCATGCGATTTGACGCGCGTATGAATGAAATGGCGCCGTCGAGCTATCCCGAATGTTAAACGCGTTTAAGGTATGGGGAGTTGTCGATAGGAGTGGGAGGGCAAACATTTCATTCGTTTCGGCCTCTCCACGAAGAAGGGATTTAACTCGGGAGTTGTTCCGCGAGGGCCGGCGGACGCAATATCGGATTTGAAGTGGTTCTCTTGGACCGCACCGTATTGGCATCTGCCCCGAAATTGAAGTCCTTCCCCTAACGTGTTTCGGAATATCTTTTTCCTCAGGCTCTCCAAAGATTATGTACGTCCTCGATAAGGGTGAATGATCGCCCTCTTCCAGGGGTTTTTCTGGATAATTGCCCACGTCGTCCATTCCAAGGGCAGCCCCTTGGTATACACGTAGAGGATATATAAAAAGGTTCTCCATGGGATTTCTTTTGATCGGGTATTTCAATCATTTTTAAAGGGAAGGCTCTTTTATTTTACTGGTATTGCTGTAAATACCCTAACTATAGCTTTGTGAAAGTCGTGCGATTTCATTAACTCCTCGCATTCATACTATATCACCATTAATATACATCGTTAATATACTAAGAGTTTATATCGAAATTTTCCAATAAACATATTTTTCATATAAAGATTGATACTGGTTGATAGTGGAATGTTATTAATGGATAATAATTCGTGAAAAGACACTTTCATAAAATCAAACGTATTTTTACATTGTATCCATCATGATATCATGCTTACTGCAAAAAAAACGCAGGAGAACTTTATTTTTCGAGGGTTCAGAGAAATCTATACTTAATCGTAACTAATTCTTACCTTTTCGCCTAAAGATGCTCGTAAAGCAGCAGTAAAAAATTATACTTTAGAAAATTACTTCTTTTGAATAAGTCTACATCTATTGACGATATTTTAAATTTCCTGTTATCTTATTTAACCATCTCACACCCGTTTGTTTTGATTTACGCATGCAATCAAGCTTAGAAAACTACCAATACTTAGAGAACTGCTGTTACTTATTAGATGTTTTTAGCACTTTAAATGCATGTGGGTATCGACACAACTGAAATGTATTTTTTTATGTAATTATTCGTTAGCATGCGATGATTGGAGTGATTGGGTCGTCAATGAAATTCTTTTAACGGCATGTTACACAGTCATAGCTCTGTTTCCATCAAATGCTAAATTACCTCATATCAAGAATATATTTCCTATTTCATATTCTACTAATATATAGCCTTCTTATCATGCAAACTAGTATTTCTTTCCCTAATTCACTAATTATTTCGTCCCCTTAAAAAATCAAGACAATGGTGGTTTTTTTGCTCAGGCTAGGTTCGTCCACGTCCATTTACAAACTGGAGTTTAAAGACGACTGATCTGCACGGTCACTACATTCTGCCTCTCCGCTGGACGAAGCACTAGCAAACGTAAGAACGTTTGCGTCCATGTGTCCAATGATAGTACCCAGGCTTGTGGAGAAAGCAACATTTTTTACGCATGGCTAAGTATCTGGTGTGTATTTCTTATCAATCTCAGAAAACTCAACA
This sequence comes from Ladona fulva, assembly GCA_000376725.2. Taxonomy (NCBI): domain Eukaryota; kingdom Metazoa; phylum Arthropoda; class Insecta; order Odonata; family Libellulidae; genus Ladona; species Ladona fulva. The sequence goes on from KZ308535.1 coordinate 401,879, forward strand.
TTATAAGAGAAAGGTGGGATTAAAAAATTTTACGTTGCGACAGAGTGATTTTATAGATAAGTTGTATTGAAGCTAAATGAATTTAGAGATGAAGTTAAATTTTGAATTCATTTTCTTTTAATTCAGAGAGTGGGGATTGGAAGACAACAGCGACCTAAACTTGTATGAAAGAACTGGAATGGAATGAAGCACGGAATATCCGCTTGATATATTTGCCTGAAAACGTATCTTCTCTGTCTTTTATCATTCTTCGTTTTCCCTCTTCGCCATCTCCTTTCTCTTTCCTTTTACTTCTGCGATCAATTTTTCCCTCCCGATATCTCTTGTTTACTACTTGGTCCTTCCCATCCATCTCAACCCCACCCCTTTTCGAACCATCTCCCCTCATATTGCTTCTCTTCCCTTTTCTCTACGTCCTCTGATTACCCAACATTCCTTCGGTTCGCATCCTTTAATTTTCCTACTCTTCTTTCCCCTTTCCTTTCCCGCTCTCTTTGAAGGCTTACCGTGCGGTCTCTCCTACGGAAAAAAGACCGCGGATGCCCCGGAGCCCGCGGTAACGGTCGGCATACGAAGATGAAAGGGTACTTCCGGTGAACAATGGCGCTACGGAGTTACTTGTCGTGATTGTTTCTCTATCTTTCTCTCCCTTGGTCATCCCGTTTTGTTCTGGAGGGGTCTCGTGTGCTTAAAGTGGGTGTGTTCGATGTTTCATATCTTATCGTGCTCCACGTCTGTCAAAGTCGTCCAATCTCCTCGGTGAATGTATGTCTCTCTCTATTTTTCGTCCCTCTCACTTTCCACTGTACATCATTCTTAGTTCCTTTCGTTTCTCAGTTGCCACTCCGTCCTCAATTACTATCTCCGTCTGATCCGAAGTAAAAGGCATTTTGTGAGCTGTGAAAAGCATTCCTCTTTCGCCTTTATCGAGATTCGATTCCGCTGACTCACGTTATTGCTCTTAACGTATTAGTTTTTCCCTTCATCTCTGAGTTTGTTGGACTAAATCTTTTGTTATCGGATTAGATAATAATAATGACCTTAACGCGTTCACTGCGGATACCTTCGTTTCCAATGCATGTATCACTCCAACGGTGTTATGATCCGCAGTGAACGTGTTAAGCATAAAGTCATATTTTTCTCATTGCACTTGCGTTGATTTTTATTAACACGAGATGACACATGGAGTTCTCTACGTCATTTACATGTAATGATTTCTTGGTCAGATGATCATTCTTCGAGTAGATAGGTATGATAGTATCAACCAGATAGTTTAATTAGTTTCCCTTACTGAGCATTCAGCTATTCTCTGGTAATTATAGCGATGAATATATTATAATATAATATATAGCACAATATTTGTTATGAAAGCGTTAGGGAATATCAACTCCATTCTTGTATATTTGACGTAATTGCGGATTGATTTTGTGATTGTCTACTAGTAAAACTTTTAGAAAATTATGTTTAAATGGAAAGGTTCTTAAGGGAACGAAATGATACAGAACTCCTTCAAATAAACACGGGCGATAATACGAATTCATAGAAAACTAAATGGGAAATCCTAAAAATAAATCGGCCTCTATGATTTATTAAATATCAGAGAATGTTTGGAATGAGTATACATTTATCTTTTATTCTTTTGATCATTTATAGCTAATGACAAAAAATTCATCGATAAGCAAAAATGTGCTAATAACGACTTTTGGTGACCTATTACGCATGCTTCATTTAGAAATTAGACATGATATTAAAGACTTAACCAGCTGCGATGGCGGAGTGAAGGTTTGTGTGCTAGCTAGCTAGGGTTCAAACCCTAAGATCCCGGGTTCGAATCCCGGCAAGTCGGATTTTTCCGTTTAGGGAGTGATTGTTTGTATTTGTAAATGATAATATTTATTGAAATGCATGTGATTGGGACGGTTTCCTGTTTCCATTAAGGAAGTTATTATTATTCAGGGTATGCGTTAATTTATAGCCACTTAGTGTGCATACACTTCCAGCGAGAATCGAATCCAGGGCCATTCAACGCCTCGACAGGGAGATATCCTAAGGAATTTACGCGTGCCACTTCGGGTTATTAAATGTGTAAGTGCGAAGCATTCCTCTTCGCTCCCGAATAGTTTATACACGCTACACTCGACTGTTCCACGAGCGGATTCACTAGCACATTCCCATCCGTTTCTCTTTCGTATTGCGGCAGTTATCATAGGATATGATTTTCGATCGCAGACGCAGTATTTGCTTGTCCAGTAACGGGGCGTGATTTGTTCGAATGTAACACGCTGCAGCGTATTTCATCCTTTATATCGCCCGTATGTCGGATCCCTTCGCTACCCATCTGCCCTTCCTCGCCCATTTCGCCAAGGACGGCCCAAATGTACACCGTCCGCGCCCCCTGTCGCCGCCACGTGCTCCTCATTTGTTTCCATCCCTCCGCCATTCGCATGACCACACCTCCCCGTCCATCAGGATTAGAAAAAAATCTCATTTTGAAGAGCTCCTGATATCAAACGTGGTCATCGCTCCATGCCTCCCTTTTTTTCCTCCCCCGTAATCGGATTAATCCCTTTTTAATTTTTCTCCGTTTTAATTTACGCAAATTGGGTGGATTCGGAAAGTACTCCGTCATGCGTTCGCGGAATCCCTCGCCGTATCGTCATCTCGCAGTGGAATTGGAGCGATAATCTTTTTTTATTTACCGGTCATTCGTTAGGCGTTGGGAGGGAAATGGCCTCGCGATGCAGATTTTCAGTGCGAGCCGACCGAGCGAATTACTTTTCGAGTGCGTGTAACGAGCTTGGTAGCCGCAGGAAAGAGTAGAAGTGCAGGCGAACCGCGTTTAACGCTGCCTCTAAGTGCCCTGTTTTGCGATATTACAGCATTTTGTCGATTTAATAGTATACGGAATTTTGTTCCGGTGTGAGAGACCTGGATAATTAGCGCTCCGGAATTCACCTATCGATCGGTTAAGGATATTTGGTCGATCGCTACTGGTCACCGACAAGCCTTAAAAATGGTAAATGTTTCAAATGCTACAAAACTTTATTATGCACGTGCATGATGCAGTCGGTTCCAGCAGACAACCCTACTCTTATGGTTCGGAAACATTTACTTTCAGTTCTTTCGAGATTGGAATCTATCATTCTTAGCTTATTTTTCACATTTTTCAATCTTACGTTGACATTTTGAACTATATTATTTTGTGTATTTTCTATTCCGCATCCGCTGTTCGTCATAGGTAGAAATACATTTTAAAGTAAACCTAAAGTACCAACATTTGATTGCTGGGAAATGTAGCTGAAACAGCTACTTTCGGAATGGCAATATCAACTCCTGGATTAGAGGATCAATATAGTAGTAAAATTTTACAACAAATAAATTTCGAGGAAAGGATTTAAGGTAACTTATAACGATAAGGCGTGAATCCGGGAAAAACTTCAAAGGATAAAAGAACTCGAAAAAAGCCTTACTAGTTAGCGACTCGCAATAAGGATGATCCGGGTTCGAGTCCCAGTCTAGTGAAGCTCTCTTTCACGCACGTTTATCTCTGACATCATTGTCGTTCCAACATCTTTCAAATTACCTATCGAAGTCAATTGCAGATGAACAATAATTTTCGAAGTCGATTGCATCGGAAAAGAAGTCGGGTATTCCTAGCGTAATACTTATGTTTGTAATTCAGCGAAATTAATCAAAACGTATTCAGGAGAAACCTTGATCTGCAAGTGCTAACTAGTCATTTCAGATTCTCTTGGCAATCAGAATTCCTTCCATTCGTACCCACGTCAAAAAGGGTATAGCGGCATATCCGGTTAGAGTTATGAACACCGAGAACAATGCGAAGACTTCGCGGGAACCATTTTATCACACGTTTCCTTTTTTCGCAGATTATGGCGGTGCGTTTTAAACTGCGTATCCCTCTTAAATTCGTAATGAGAGCTGAATAATTATCCAGTTGATAAAGGCGAGAGATACAAGGGTCGACGGGGTCTCTATTCGTGACGTTTGTTGATCCTCTAATTAAAAATTAAAACTGACCGGAGAGTTAAATTCCAAGGGATGAATTAAATAATAACGGGGCGAAAAGCGATCTTTTCTCTCCCCTCGTGCAACATTAATTGCGTATTCCTGCGGCATATTTTAGCAACCGCAGCCGCCGCTAGAGAGGATACCCAAAAATTTCCCCATCTCCCGTAACAGATTCTCTCAATAAAGGATCGTGTGAGAAATATTTTTGCGGAAGAAACGTAAGACAGAACGGCATTTTTTTTGCGAAAAAATCAATAACGTGCTACAAAGTATGCATTGGAGCAGTTTTTCACAACCGGTGCTCTATAAAAAAATGAGCTCTACTTGTACTGTTCAGGTGCTAACTGCTTATTTGATTATGTTAGTTATCATTAATGCCACGAGAGGAAGAATATTGTGCAAATTAACTTTCCATATATATCAAACTATAATTGCGGAAACTTAACCAGTAAATTTCTAAGTAACGAATGTTTCTGTTTACTAGGTACCCATGCAAAGTACTAACCTTCATCACGTGCTCAGTAGTATCTTAAAGATCGAGAAACTGTATCATTTGAGATGGCTACATTTTCGTCAAGTTCTCTCTAATCGAATGCCATGGCGAATTATTGTAAACGGATTCATGTACACTGATGTATTGATTATAGAAATCTATGATTCATTTCAGCGCACAGAATTAATTAGGTTAAGTTAGAATTAATTAGGCTAATTAAGTAACAGTTAACGCAGTTTGGAATCTGAAAGTGGAAAATCGATGTTGAAAAATTATTCATATTGATTAATTGCCTTAGGATTTTACAAGAAAATTAGTGTAAATGATCACTAGATTATCTAGATCATAAAGACAAGTTGATCAGTATATATACATCTCTGTATAACTATTCTTGCTTCTCTACAAAGTCAACCTTACCTTATTAGTGGTTGACTTTAACTCAGTATAGTAGTCTAGTAGTCCTCCCTTTGGAACGTACAAAAGAAACTAGAGGACCTACCTCCTTTGAAATCCACAGTATTGACGTCGCGACGTTCGGGAACTTTCGACCCGAAATCTTTTGCCGTATGGGCCTTTTCTACCGTTAGCAAGCCACCGCTCCCAAAAGAGAGAACATCTCCTTTGCCTGCTCCCAAAGTCGCCTGCGTCCCAAACCAATCCCAATTTTTTTGTACCGGCAGGGCTAATGGTAGTCGAATCGGCTCATCTGTTGTATTCCTTTTGCCCCCGGACGAAATTAAAGCGAAAACAAACGTTGCACGGGAGAATCTGGGAAGTCGATCATCCACGCGCCAGGAAGGAGAAAGCTTGGGAATAGCGAAAGGGGAACCTGCAGCCAAACATGGAGCGAAATGCCCGGAAACTCATCTCCCAGTGTTGGAGATGGGCAGGGAGCTTAAATCCCAAGCCATCGCAGTGGAATCGAACGAATCCATTAATGGGCACGGGAAGGGGAGCACGTCGATAAGGGCTTAACTCCTGCTGTTTGGATCTTGCTTTCCTCTCTCACGCTCTTCATTCTCTCCTGTCTTCCTCTCCCGAAAACCACGATTCTCTTTTCTGCCAAAATCATCCCTCTTCATCCCTTCCTCTCATCTCCCAAATATTCTCATCACTCTCCTTCCTGTCATTATCCTCTCTGCACCCCCCTTTTCCTTTGTTTCTTTTTCTGTGAACTCGTGCGTCTGAGCTGTGTTATTTTAAATTACGAAGCATCTAATTATTGGTTCGACATAAATTGATTTCGTTTCCTCATGCACCGGGGGTATTGTGCTCCGTATTTAGTTTACATTTAAAATTGTGGTCTCTCTAATTATTTAGCTGGATTGTTGTTTATTTTCCGCAGTCGTTTTGAAGGCAACACATCAACAATAGTTCTCTATTTCGTCCCGGGCACGATAAAACAAAGGTAACTATTTAAACGGCGGTTAATGTTCGGATTCATTATCTTAGCTCATATGCTACCGGCTTACATTGGTTTTAGTAGTCCCATGATTTTTGAAATATCAACAGTTTGGATCTTTTAGGGATGATACAACTAAGTTATCTCTCAGATATGATTGCACATATGCTGGTACTATGGTACTATGCATAAAAGTTTTATTTTCAGAACAGCGCGTAGTTTGAGCCTTAACATGTTTGTAATCTGTATTTATACTACCAATGAAAAATAGCCGTTAAGCTACAGAAAAGAGGACTGCAATGTAAATATGTATTTACGACCATGTTTTACACTCACAGCATCAATATCCACTTGAGTTTTGGATAGGATTGGTTTAGAAGAGCATCAAAAGTTAATTGATTCCATCCATGGTAAAGTTTGATTCTCATATTGATTTTTGCACTGAGAGATGATTAGTAAGTTAGCAAAATTTTATAATATGAGACAGTGTTTTTATAGTAAGAACGTAAACAAGCGATGTACCTGGGCTTTCGGATAGCCAAGTGGGGAACGCTTTCGACTTCGGTGAAAGCGGTCTCGGGTTCAATTCCCGGTGGGGGGCTACGTGCGAAATGACCTCAGCTGGCGAAGCACTTTTAAAAATTATACTACTGCAATGCACCTGTATAGTAAATTGAATAATGGCATAATCAGAGTGAAGCACTAATATTTATCCCGTCCCAACGTTCCGGGCACGTACACGTAATGTCATGGAGCACAGCAATGAAGACCCTGGTGGCATTAGTATTTGTCCGATCCCGAAATTCGGCGCAACATTTCGAACGAATCGATCTCGTCGTGTGAACAGTCGTTGTACATGAGCTAGAAGTAATTTATTTGCAAATCGCTTTATTCTGTTCTCCTCCGTTATCAACCCTTCCCCGATGCTAACTTATCACCTGTTCCAATTTCCGTTTTCCCCCTACGCTTTCCCTCAACCCTTCCTTCTTCATCCGTCCTCCAATTCGATCCATCTCTCCGCTATCTCACTCCCTTTCCTCCTCATCCTTATCATTTCCCTGTGTTCCTCGTCATCCCTCTCGTGACATCCTCCCCTATCCCCACCTGTCAACCCTTGCATATCTCCTTCCCGCCTCCTGCCTGTCAACCTCTTCCTCTGATACCGCAAGATCAACTCCGGTAGGAATAAAAGTGCGTAATTTTAGACCTTTTCCGGATAGATGCGCGTTATAAATCCCGAGGGCCGCTCTCGGGCCCTTAATACAGAGATGTATAAAAATTTCTGGCCGGCGGACAACGTGGGAAGGAACTGTTTTGAAATGTTGAATAAATAAAATATACGTCGCATAAGTCAAGAGCTGGACATAGAGATAAATACTAGGGACATCTGAGCCCTGCTGTTACCACCGTTGCGTCGCTGTCCGAAAAAAATCATTCCGCAACAGTAAAACCAAAACAACACCTGTCTCTGAAAAGCTGCGAAATGGATTGATGTTTCAAATTCCTTACGTTTTTCTAATAACCTGCCGGTGGGGAATTTGTGTTGGATTGTTTGAAATTAATGGAGCAGTTTTTGCAATCCGCCAGTCCTTCGCTTTAAAACTCGAGTAATTTGAGCTGTGAAATTAAAATTTTGGAAGATTTTTTTATTATTCCCCATCCAGAAGTACCGGATAAGAAAGGTCAATCTCGTGGTTAATACTCTTAGATCTCTCCCTTATAACTTTTTACAACATAGTTCAGGAAGATAAACCATTATTTCTTTAAATCTTTTCGGACTGGATTCCCTTATTTTAAAATTAAATTGACGTTTATTTGAATAAGATTTAAGTTCCGGGATGTAATCGTATGTGCTGCAAAGTTTTGTGGTGTTATTTGCTTACATTTTCATTGATAATAGAAAACTCCAAAAATCATCAAAATTGTGATACTTCCCAATACGCATTCGGCCATCCATGGAAGTATCATCAGGGAAAAAGACAGAAACTTTCGTGGATTTTGAGTCTTGTAATATAAATTAAAAATCAAAGACTACTTCCATTAATATGTTCATTGATAAACTAGCAACGTAACTTTTAATGGATAACTGTAAGTACTTATAATTGCCACGGTTGTGTGTAGCCATAATGAATTGAGATCAGATATCTACTCATCAGAACCATATAATGAATAGGAATTTCACATTTAGGTTATCCTATAAGTTTGTCGTGACTTTTTCTATTTACCTCATTATGGAATAAAAATTACACTGAGGCAAAAGTAAGGGATTGGATTTCGGTATTGCAGATTGTTGAACCGATATAAGACTGAAGCCGAATCATGTGTTTCAAATTCCAAATTTACGTTATGAAGAAAGTGGCAGATCTTTTCATTTCCTTCGCGGAAGAAATCGTGCCGCTCTTTCGACATTTAATTTTTCTGGAGCCGCAATCGTAAAAATATTCCTTTTTTCGAGAAAAGAAGAGCGTCTTCATTCACCAAGACATTATCGAAGGCTATTTCTCAATGCATATTTTTTCCGTGCTCTCTCTTTTCCATTTTTACGTGAAAGTAGTCCCTTCGAAAACCGTTTCGTATGCGCGTCCTTTTTAGTGCCAGCTCTGGAAACGGCGATGTCGCAGATGATTTTATTTTGTGACTTAGAAATCTTTTTTACGAAGGCAAGAATCGATGGTATTCCTCAAGGGCCCAGATCATAGGTTTAAAAAAGCTTTCATTTCGGAAAATATCAATGCTTTTTACGACCGTGTTTCCATCTTCCGAAAACGGAGCAATTCCTTGACTTTTTAGTGTTTGCGATTCCGAGTTCGAAAGTTTTGTCGCTAAGGCTCCAGGTTAATGACCAGTTACCGAGGAGAAGTTCGTGTTTTTGAAGGGATATTATAGCGAGGACTGAGGATACGAAATTACTACAAGTAAAGTGGTAGTATACAAGTATGGTGGTATATTTTCAACGATTCCGAGTTCTTAAGTCCATTAGAGCTTTACCTTTCTCTCAAAATCTGGAGATTAATCAACCTTTCTTTCTCTACGTCGATTTAACTTTACTCTTTCTCTTGAAATCCACTTTAAGTTCGAAATTACATATTCATTATACAAGTAATTAATCAATTAGTAAGCTTGTTATATGTTTCATAAAGGATTGCTCTTTTTACGAAGCTCAGGTGTATCTGACACGGATTTACGACCTTGATTTCTCTACTATTAAGGAGCTTAACTATTAAAACACTATTACGACGGAGTATAATGCTTGTTTTACCTCAGGTTGTAATCCAAACACCTTTCATCATTATTTACAGCGGAAAATATAGGTAAAATTAAGAAATTTAATAATGCGTACGTTAATTGCAATAGAAATCTAATACGAAAGGGGAATAACTGATTTACTTACCCAATGTTAACAGGATACTCTTAATTTCCCTTAGAACAATATTTCCTGGTTATCTTATCCTTAAGAAATCGGTGACGTTAATATTTAGTATTATCTACAACACTTAAGTCGAACAAACTTAGAAAAGTAAACTTTTGGTTTTGTAAAAGTGAAGTAAGCAAGGTATCCTATTTGAATACTATTTGATAGCCTATATATACTATTTGATAGCCTGGAGAAACAAAAATACGTCGAGAATAAAATTATCTCCCTTATAATAGAATGAATACCTTTGAGTAAAACTTGATGGAATATAAATGCCTCATTTAAAGTAAATGTAAGCATGATAGCAGGCTTGATTGAAATTTAAATATGTCGAATTACGTTGTATTAAACGACACAGAATCAGGAGTGACTTTGTGGTAATGATTAACGTTAAAAAATTCCATTTTAACAAAACTTTTACTAAACCACAAGATTTATACACGCACGACCATGGTTTCGCAGCATGGTTGCTTCATCAGGTGATCACACCTGATGATGCAGCCATGCTACGTTTTGTTAGATGGAGTTTTTTTACGTTGTATTAGTTTAACATAGGTACATTTTAGTTAGCTGTCTCAACAAAAGAACGTTTTGATAATCGCCAATCATAGGTATAATTTTTAGAGAATTACAGAAAAATTCATCGAAATATGCTTCACTTTCTCTTTCAGAGTGCTACTTTTCATTTATCATAATCGATAATATTTGTATTGTTTTAAATTCATTACTTTACCTTCAGTGTGTTGCCAGACAAAATAATTTACACTTTCATACACTTGCTTTTACTTATGTTTCGAGGAAGAGATTGCACGCTTAGGTTTCTTTTAGTTTACCGCCATCCTCATTAATAGACGTCAACGAGAGCGTTGACGTATTTATGAATAGAGTTTTCGACACTCGACCAGAAATCACTTCACTGAGAAGAGCTTCGCTCATTTCCAAATACTTTATCACTTTTCCGTTCTTTCCAACTTCTTTCCCTCAGCGTATTCTGCATTATTTCCGACCCTGTCTCCCTTTTCTCTAAAGTTTACTTTAACTTATTACATTTATTCTACATTCTTCCATAACATACCATTCTTTTTGTACTATCTTTTCCTACTCCACTTGGGAAATTCTTTAATCTTTTTCCTTTTTCAACTATCTTTTGATATCCTCTTCGCATCTCCATTATTCTCTCATGGTTATTTATCCTTTCTCTCTCTCTAACTCTCTTTTCTGCTCATTTTCTTTTACCTTTCTTCACTTGTCTTCAACTTCGGATACGCTCTATTTACTCCCTAACAACCTCCTTACCTGTGTTTTACTTTCTCTTATTCTTTTCTCTCTTCCTTTTCCGCTTGAAATGTTAATCTCTTGGCGGGCTAGGTTGGGAATCCGTGACTTTTTATTTTACACGTTTAAGTCTTCACTAAAAATAAAATTCATTGTTCTTGCTACGGGTTATTAGAGACATTTTCACTAGACTCTTTACGATTTTGACAAAAAATTGTCGAACGCCGAAAAGGCTACTACGGTGGAAACAGTACCAAGAATATATATCAGAGATAATGTTACAGTTAAGGAAATCTGAAGAACTAGCTTATAACCGGGTTTTAATTGCAGTTATTTAACCGTTGATATATTTAAGTTTCATAATGATTTCGTTTCCTTATTCCTCTAAGGCAGCAAAAAACATGCTACTTGGCCGCACTCGCGCAGAGTTTCCTAAACTGTGTGGCAACACAATGTTGCGATTTAAGTTGGCGTTTGGTGTGCCAAATATTGTACGTAAGATATAAATTTATTGTTGCAACATTCAACGCAGGCTCATATTTTTTTGTTTTGCAAGTTTATTGTATTATACACATCAATCACACTGTTACCTTTCATGGTTGAGGCATGCATGGCATCATTTATTGAGAATACTCCTTCATGATTTCCCGTAATTGAGTGCATCACTTGCGGCTGACATGCGCACATCTTATCATAAATCCCGATATTTTTATAAATATCTTCAGCAACTTACATCTTCTCAGCAACTCATTGACGTCGCTCAACCAGCACTTTCTCGGTCATCCTCTTCCTATAGTTACTCTCATATCCTCATCATCTTTGTCATTCTACTTCTGTCCGCGTACTTTTCCAACTCCAAACAAACTAAAAGTAGTGCAGTATCATACAAGCTGCCTTTCTTTTTGTCCCCNTTAATTACTTTCGATAATTTTCCCTTCCATGATTTGATTTCAAAAGGCGAATATTGCGCTGACTTAACGTGTGAATTAAATAATTAAAAGAACGATCTTGTTGATATATTTAAGTTTCATAATGATTTCGTTTCCTTATTCCTCTAAGGCAGCAAAAAACATGCTACTTGGCCGTACTCGCGCAGGTACCTAAACTGTGTGGCAACACGATGTTGCGATTTAAGTTGGCGTTTGGTGTGCCAAATATTGTACGTAAGATACAAATTTATTGTTGCAACATTCATCGCAGGCTCATACTTTTTTGGTTTGCAAGTTTACTGTAGCAAATCACATCAATCACACATATCAATCACACTGTTACCTTTCATGGTTGAGGCATGCATGGCATCATTTATTGAGAATACTCCTTCATGATTTCCCGTAATTGAGTGCATCACTTGCTGCTAACATGCGCACATCTTATCATAAATCCCGATATTTTTATAAATATCTTCAGCAACTTACATCTTCTCAGCAACTCATTGACGTCGCTCAACCAGCACTTTCTCGGTCATCCTCTTCCTATAGTTACTCTCATATCCTCATCATCTTTGTCATTCTACTTCTGTCCGCGTACTTTTCCAACTCCAAACAAACTAAAAGTAGTGCAGTATCATACAAGCTGCCTTTCTTTTTGTCCCCATTAATGCATTATCCATTGAGCACTGACGTAAAATCTCCTGTCATTTTTCTGCACAAGCTCTTCATATAGTTCATTCCAACTGCACTGTATTTACTCACGCGCTTCTCCTTACACAGTGTATACACTAGTATCACAGTTGCCAATTCAGGGATATTGTCGCTGGATTTTGCGACTTTATCCCTCTTTCAGCGACCTTTTTTCCTTTCTTAGAAACTTCTGGTACTCTATGAAATGTGGTCTATGTCATCCACTCTCCTCTACCTGCTCTTAGCATAACACGTTCGTCTTACTTTAATGTAAACATAATATTTAGTTGATGGAATTCATAACATTCATATTATACATTTAATTTGTGCACATTTTCAGAAGAAAATTTAAGTTGTTTTATTAGGAAACTATTTTTCAGCGGTATTTTTTCCAATTTTCGCCACCTACTAGCTACATTTCAGGGTTCATCTAGAGGCATTGTTAAAAATAAATTGGCATCCCTCACTGCTATTCTGCAAGGTGAGCGCAGACATACATTTCTGCAGTTGTTAAATGAACAATGCTCATTCTCCAACATTTACTTAAGAAATCTAAGCTCTGACTGAAACCAACAATGGCGTGTTTTAAAGTTCCGAGAAGTTTAAGTGAATTCGTAAAAGAGCTGTGTATGTGAAAAGGTCGAAAAGCTCTGCCAGTTCGCACTGCTTTACCATTTAATGTCTTCCTCGAATTTTCTTTCCGTTCGGGCACCCACAACAACGTGTTTTTCCTTAATTTTCTCTCCAATCCTCTACTGCATTATACCTTCTTTTCTTCTTCTCATTTCTTCCGCGTTTCTCGTTTTCATTCCGACTCTCCATTGCTTCCTTTCCGCTCCCCAAACTTAATATCTTTCTCCATTTCCCTCCCGTTCTCAATCCAAACAAACTTTTATCTCCCATTCCCTCTCCGCCGATTTCAATTTCTCTCACCCCATTTTACTTCCTTCTCTCCCCTTCGGCTTTCCCATTCTAATTCAGACCCTTCATCTCCTTACCTTGCCTTCCTCTACACCGCTGTGTTCTACTTCTCGAGTTCCCCGTCTCAAACACACACTACCTGTCGCTGAAATCCTCGGAACGATTTCGAGGATGGATAGATCCTACCCGCTTGCTCTAAATGCGAACTTCTACTCTTATATTTCCATTTTCACGTGTCTTTTTCTTTAGACTCTTTGACTGCGCTTCTTTTCTCCCCTTGTGTCTTTCCCTTTCTACTTCCGCCGGGAAAAAAGTCAAGGGCCCCTACCTCCCGGGCAAAGCGCCATCGAGTGGTGCCCTTTGGATCGAGCCACGCGCCGACCCCCGCGTGAAGCGTGTCTTCCCTCGGATTCTTGGGTGGGGACCGAGGCGAGGAATCTGGGAATCCCCGCTTTACTCTTTCGCCCCCGTGTCTGTCAGCATCCCCCATTTTAAGTGCTCCCCTCAACGTGCATGCCTCATTACTCGCTCTCTAAACCTTCTCTCAGTTATTGTTATTCGGAGTACGAAGAAGGAATTCATTTACGGACTGTAGGGAAAGAATATTTATAGAAAGGTATAAAAGTTGGTAGTTTTTGGATACAAGAGACTTTGTCATAAATTAACTACTTATTTTTGTATATTTACCATTTCAAGGTTGGCCAACAAGTTCATCTTGTTTAACTTGCTTTAGAATACATCCTTCATAATTCAGAATTTGATTATGATGGATATCACTTGAGTGAATTGGCACTGAAGGAGTTAATCGTAAAATTAAAAAGGTGTAGCTACTTGATTGAACGCCCATATCGCAAAAAAATGAAAACCATTTGCTGTGTAACCCGGAAATGATTATTTACTATCGCGGTATTCTTCTAACTCACCTCAAATTTTCATTTTTGGAATATTTCGGCGAGAAAACAACAGGCAGCGGACAGAAACACTCCGGCTCTGATCAGAGAAAATACGAATCGCCGGGAATCGAACCCACCTTTGCATTGGTAGGCTCGCATACTAACAACTGCACTACTGAAGCCAGTGGATTGGTTAGCATGTAGCTATTCCATCGCGAAAAAATATAGATATTAGAGCCATCAGATGATGCCGCTTTTACAAAGAAACTGGCAAAGTTTACGAGTTAACATTTCCAGTTTTTTTTCAGTCAACAACAGAATCAGGATCGCGGAAACAAAACTTTAGGACCTACTATATTTTTTCTTTAATTATTAGAAATTGGTCTATTGGTTGTCTGTCAAGAGGAGATATAGGAAGATTACTCCTGACGCTCCAGGAATGAATCACCTTTCACCAAATGTGCAGTTTCCATATTTGTGATTTAAGGGATAAGATCGCATTACTTGGCATTTCTTACAATATTTTGAGGACAATGCCACTAGTAGCATATTTTGCTGCAATTCACGGGTATGAAATTAAATCTGTAAAATATTAAGTGATTAAGATTTAACTAAGTGGTTTTCCATCAGAAAAATGTTAACCAAGTTCGTCCTTTTGTTCCAGGTTTATGTTTACCGTGACAGTTAATTACTTTCGATAATTTTCCCTTCCATGATTTGATTTCAAAAGGCGAATATTGCGCTGACTTAACGTGTGAATTAAATAATCAAAAAAACGATCTTATCTACACAATTTCTGCATGATCTAATTCTCTATCTCGCCAAAAAAATTAAAAATACTCATGTTCGAGCTTTAGATGTCGAGAGCACGTTTCTTAGTACAGACGAGGAAGAAAGGATTGTTTGTGAACAATCTCATTTATGAGTCATACTCTTCACACACTACGTTCTTAAGCAATCCGTACTAGTTGATTCATAACCGCCCATGACTCATTCAGAGTTGTTTTCTTGAAACGTTTGCTGTTTTTATTTCTCGTCCATGGTTACTCTGAAATTCTTTATAATTACATGGGAATATTTTTCTTGTGTGGTGTACCGGTTTTTCCTTCCTTGCGGTTTAAGAAACGATATTCATACATTTCTCTCAGTTGATTTAAAAAATATTCTTGCATCTCTCCCGCCTTCCAAAAACTGCTTTAATTATCTGTATCTTTTTCCTTGTATTCCATCTCTCTCAGTTTTCCATTTTTGGTCTTTTTTTAATCTCCCTCTCATGCATACCTATCCATCATTTCCGGGTTGGGAACTCAAATTTCTTTAATTGATTCCACGAAAACGTTATTAGCGATAATCCATCTAAATTTCGAATTCATTAATTGCGGTTCAGAATTGTCAATAATTAAATTACCTTTGCGCGTACAATTAGAATAATTGATTTACCTTTACGAGTACATTACTGCGTTGAAAATTAGTTTCAGAATAAATAAGTTTACTAAATCGCTATCTGGATTTTAAAAAATTGTAAATATATATTCCCCTCATATCCAATGTTTTCACCTCGATTAAAAATGAACTTGTCATTTGCATTACTCATTCAGTCAGCGGTGTTTTTTATTTAAAATTGATCATCCATTAGAGTAGAGTCCAATGGAATGTTCCTTTCAATACATTTTTAGCGTTGCTTGTCGTCTCTTTTTTAAGTATTGAAAGTAAAGTTATTTGTTTAAAGATAGTCATAGATGCCCATTCCTCTCTGCACCTCTGCCTTGATTTTAGTTACTATACGTCTCGCACCTTTCTTGAATTCCAATTGGTTCACTATATACTTATCGTCGAGGTCTTCCATTACTGTTCTTTCCCTTCTCTTCACTTTTAATTGTTTCGTGGAGTGGACTCTCATGTCTCCGTATATCTACAGCCCATGACTTGATCTCCTCGCCATATATATCAATTTTTCCTATTTCCTCTTTGATTATGGAGGCAATCAATTCTTCTATTGACCATTATCGTAACATTCGTTCAAAGCTAATTCGAAGTTCAAAGTTAATTCCAAGGATCTGTAATTAACCCGCACTCAGTTAGGATGTAGCATATCTCAGTTCCTGGTAGCTACATTCTTTTCACAAAAATCTCTTAATCTTCATATAAATAAACATATTCATCTACATCTTCATCAACACCTTCATCTACATCCTCATCTACTTCGTCTTCTTCTACATCTATATATTCAACTACATCTTCATCTTTATATACATTCATAATCTGCAACCCGCCTTTCGGCGTCTGGCAAGGTGAGTAAATACCGAGTAATCGAACTATTTCTTTGACTCGTTACTGTAGCAGATCGGCTTTGCAAAGAATTAGTATAGAGAGAATCTCAAACTAGCTGAAAATGATGAAAAGAATAAGAAACACTTATACACGTTACCTCTTTTTATTTTTTATTCTTTTCATCATGAATAGCTACCACAAAGTCGAAGCCGAAGTAGTGGATTTTGTTATCTCAAACTAGCATTTTACAACAAAGTTATATTTGGCAATGAGGAAACGCGTGATCAGCTTCGACGCTAGAGTGGTTTCGAATTGAATTGGATGGATTAATCCCTCCGAACCTTCAGATAACATCTCCAGTGTTCGGAAGATATCATTACCGATAGCTCACTAACTTTAGCGACAAAACGTTATGTTGGCACAACTGCTCCTTTCCCTTTCCCGTACCACCTCTATCTCCCTAGAGCCCTTCGAATAATTCACTACTCCCCGGGAATTATCAACCAACGCCCCCGCCTCACTTCAACCAACCCCTGCAACTCTCCCATTGCACGCCTCCCCAGCCCCCGTAATGCCTCCCAATACTCCCATGTAGCAGAACGTTCCACGGTGCTGCGAAGATGCCTCCATTGGCCATACGCAGTCGGTTGGCCCTTCATACGCCCTATTAATTAACATTGGTCCGCCGGTTTGAGGTTGTTCATCTGGGAAAACCCTTCCGCCCCTTTAAGAAGGAAGCCAGGGATTGATGAGAGATATTTTCCGCGGTTTTCAGCTCGTGGTTAAGCGAGTAGGAGAAAAGTTTGCCTAACCTAACCTCTGCAAGTCTTCCGGGACGGGATTATTGCTAGATTCATTTCCGCGGCTTCCGGAAGACGGCTCCTTCATCTACTACATTGAGTATGGGTAATAAGCGAGCCCTTCCTCCTACAAATGAGAGAAATATTTAAGAAATTCATTGCCAAGGGAGACTCTATGGTTCGTAAAAGCATAATGAATCGAAGGAATAATGATAAGCATCTTATGGTACCATGATTTGTTCTTGATATTGAGCAGACATGCTTGATGTTGGGTTATTAACGGATTGTTTCCCCTCCAATAATTGTATGTATCTTAGCCTTATAAGAAATATCAAGTCGTTAAATCTAATGATAATGTAGAACACTGAATATTATATTTAAATTATATATTTATAGAATGACATTGTAGATACCATTATTTTCCAGCGTTAGAAAAAGAGTATAGGGTAAAGTTATCGAAAATTAGTTCTTATCGACATTTAGTGATTAGTTGGTTATTCTTCTAAGCACCATATACATTACTTTGAAGCGGGATTACATAATACCCGATTTCATACTTATGGAATACGTAAAAAATTAGTCGGATGTCTCAGAACATTAACAACGATAGGTAAATATTAAATAGAAATCCTTGCCGTCTTAAATTTTATTTGAAATTAATGAAAAGAGAGCATGTACCAAACAAACCCTGATTTAACATCACTTAAAAAATGATATTTTCGTACTCAAATGGCATCACAATGCCTTCTCGTTTCTCAAAATAAAATTCTCTCACGAATGCGCACTGGGTGCTTCTTGGATAGTCAGTAATCCGGGATATTCGTTGCTTCCAGAACTTCATAGCGCATAGCGCAGGCACGCATAGACAAACAGCTTTGGGTCGTTTTATTCTCAAATTCATTAACAACTTCTTCTTCTTTCTTCTTTATGGGAGACAGGTTGCCTGTTTTTTCTTCGTCACTCCATGTCGTAAGGCATTCCCTTCATCTTTTTTTGGTCTTCTTATACTCTTTTAACCTTATGGTAACTTGTTTCATGCTACTTTCATTATCATTTCTTCATCTATGCGATTAAAGTGTGCAATCCGTTCGTGCTTTCTTTCGAATGTCCACTCGAGAGCAGGTAGCATGAACATTTAAAAGAACTAAAAGATCATTAATGTTTCTGTTTGTTTAAACTGTTTTCCAATTCCTTTCCTCACAAAAATTGGGAGTCCTCAGCCATCACAGACACAGCTGTGTAAGTGAATGCTATGCGCTTCCATTACCGCAAGTCCGGAAGGTTCAGGAAGAGCACCAGCGTAGATGAATGCTGCCGATTATAATTTGACAGATTCAAGGAAGCGATGATTGGGCGAAACGATATGAGAGATGAAGATGGCGAGCTTGTTAGAGGAGGACTGCGGATCCGCTTGGAGATCCATATTCACTAATACAAGGAAAACCATTTACCCTTTTGCGTCGGGCTTTTGTTGGGGCGGCGAGACCGCAACGGCGGATGCGAGGATAGCCATTAATGGGATTGAATTCCAGTTAAGCGCAAATCACCGGAGGCGTTCGATAATGAGCGAACGTTTGCAGAAAGGAGAGCGGTGGGGGAGAGGTGTGCGTTTGTCTGTTTCGCGGTCGGGATCAACCAAAGAGCCATGCCCACCGCCGCTTCTTCGCGGTTCGCTTCCTTTTTATTTATCTTCGCGTCTGTTATTCGCGCCGGAGATAAATTCGACGTCGGGAGAAAGACGAATTTCGCCCCGAATCTTTTTTTTTGGAGGAAATCGCCGGCTAAAGAAGCGGGAGACGCCTCATATCACTTGCACGTCCACCCTTCCGCTGTACGTTTGTTGTGGTAACTGATGGAGCAGCTCGCGAGCGCCTCGCTGCGGATGTTAGTCGGGTAATTTATCGGTACTCCCCGCCACTATTAATTGAGAGCATGCTTAACTCAGTGAACGCCGAAATTTATCGTGCTTTTCCAGCTGGGTTACAGACTCATATTTTTAAAACGAGAAGAATTAGGGTCGGTGACATTTTGGGACAAATAATGAAATCCTATAGTGCGGCTCATGACGTGTGAAATACCAGTATGGGCTTCTATTGTAATTATTTAGTCTTGTGGAGTAGGTATCATACGATTGAGGCTGTTTTTTTTAATTGTAGTCAATCAGAATGTCAGCTGGTAATATTCCTCAAAGATTGTCTAAGGCCCAGTCCTATTACGTAAAATAGATTTTAACTAATGTTCAATATATGGTCCGGTATTATAATGATATTTAAAGTGGATTAAAATGGATAGCTAAAATCTTCACTTGCATTGCTCATCCATTATATATAGAGGATTAGCTATCTTCTTCTTTTAAACTGTAAAAAATCCTCATAATATCGGGCCCTGATGTGGACAATAGCTTAAATACATTTTAAATATACATTATAATTCCAGGCCTGTTTTTTGTCGGTGAAAATTTGGGTACATAATTGAAGTAGATCATAATTCCATGTTAATAAGTTCTATTAAAACCGTTACTGATCTTTATTACTTAGTCACTGTCCCAGGGGTCCCGAATTAAAAAATTACAACTGAACAAAGACGGTGCAGATACGAAACCGTGCTTTGGACAGTGAAAAAACCAAGTTCCAGGTTCTCGAACTCGAGATCTTGATATTGAAAAACCAACGTACAAACCATTTCACATCGAGGTAGTCAAATGTAGGCGTCTGAAATTCAAACCATCGTTTTTAGCCCCCATCATTTGCTAGTACATACTTGCTTTCTAGTACCTATGTAAGCTAAACACTCTATGGGACCCTTCCGTGAGAATCACATTTATATCGAATCTGACTACTTTTTGACTCTCAACCCAATGAAATCGGTTTTAAACCATCTCTATCGCAACGTAATCGAAAAATAGTAAGATACGCACCGAAAAGTTTTTCGGTGCCATCAATGCGCGAGTTACGTCCATTAAAAATACTCGTTTGGACTTCTATTCGTGTGAGTTATCATGTAAAGGGGGATTAAAATCTCCATTTGGCTTCCCTTTGCTGTTCAATCAGAACACAATCTCGCCTTTGAGTCGATTCGGAACCGATGCGATATTTATGGAGAGCTGATTTATCCGATTTACTCGGCCAAACCTCCACTCCCGCAAGCAGAAACACTACAAGCGTGGGTTCTGGCGGCCGAGAAAACTCTCTTTGTCTCGGCAAAGAACTGCAGAAAAGAACTACCACTAGCTCGGAGTACAAGTGGATGAGTTACTCGGCGGAAAGCTTAGATTGCTCATTTAATAAGCGAGTCATTGTTCGGAATGCATGCTTCGCGGACAGAACGAGTCAAAGGTCAGATAATGGGAGTGGTTAATGTACAAGGCGTAGTGAATTAGAGCGGAATGTGAGAGAGAATAGCCATTGCTTTCAGGAAAAGAATGGAGGAAAGAAGCAAAGGCTGCGCGGTACTCGATTAAGATTGACTTATGAGTGGTTTATAATTGGCGACTTGAGTGATGTACTGAATGATATTGGAAAAAAGTAAAAGATGATTAATTAGATGTGATTTGAGTCTTACACCAACTGTAGGCTTATACCAACTTTATATTAGTCTCAGATTGCAATTTAATAATATTTGTAGTAAAATTTGCACTGTGGATCTTAAGGACACAGAAATGAGCTGACAATACAATAACACGTATTTGTTGAAGGGTAAGGAGCTAATTTGTTCACACGTAAATATGGAATGATTAGTTTTCGCGTCTATTTAGTCATAATAGTTTACGCGGAGGAAAATTAACGAGTCGCTGGTGTCTACGAAATATACACGAATTACTGTATTTACCAGTGTTAATCCCGTTTTAGCTTTGGGTTAAAAATCTGACTCTGAGAAGGTGATATTACGTGAGTTATATTCACATCAGCTCGGAAACGTTATCCTTTTACCGTGTTTGTTTTCATAAGCTCATTCGCTAGGAATGTATTCGGCGGTCCGACCTGTAGAGGTTGAAGCTTGGGAGATAAAGGATGACGAAGGTTCGAGACGTGTATGGAAAGAAGAGAAAGAGAGGAAAAGGCAGGAGATGATAAATGGAAAGGACGACGACCGAAAAGTCAGATTCAAAATCTTCGCCATTCGATTCCATCTTTTATTAAATTGGGACGTAATTCGTAACATTCCGCATCAGAAACGAAATTATAAGGTAGCGAACCCTTTGATGTCTGGATATGATTACATATAGCATCGGTATGAAATATAAATTGTGGAGGAGATGGAGTCATCAGTTTCACGAGCGAGTGGACCGTTAAAACGTCAGCATTTTATTAAAAGAAAAGCTCTTTGAGCGACATGTAAACATTTTTCATTCGCATTTTAATATGAATTGGGAGCTCGACTCTTATGGCTCTTGATCATTAAGGTATACGTTTCCACCCTCTCGAATTTCTCTTAACGGTTCGCATTCGACAAGGGGTAAGTACACAGGAGTCGATGGAAAATAAATGTTGGCATTCCATTATTGAGCTCTCTAACTTTATTTTTAATGATGGGGCGGTTCTGAAGTAGTCCTCTCTTGTCAACCCACTCTATTCGGAAAGCCTTTCAGCCTTTATTAGCTTTGGCGCTAATAAATTAATTTATTTGTATCGGCGCGATCGAATTTTTCTGTTGACTTTGCAATCGCTACATCTCTTATGGACGAAATTCCCGCCCCCGCTTCCAGGAACGAGCTTCCATTCGATTATTGGCAAAAACGAAACAGTTGGGAAAACAATGCGGACTCGTTTTTCAAAACGGAAATTCGGAGAAATTTCCATCGCAATCCCTATCTGTAATTTAAATAGACCGGGGTTCTCCAAGAATGATTTGATTTTCTCCTTCGGTCGTAAATCAGCCGTTTTATGGCCGAACGAGAAAACCGAAACCTCCGTTCGATTTCGCCCGTAAAAAAGACGGCTCGTAATTCACCCGGGATACAATCTCCCTAAATTATCGTCGTTAACGCACCTATCGTACGTTTTCCTTTAATGTTTAGAAAGGGAATACATTCGCGAATCAGGCGGCCGTGCGGCGCGGACTTTCTCGTTGGGGAATGAAACGAGGTGCGTCTCGACGTCGGGTAACAATCACGCATGGGTCTGACTCGTTTGACCGACGCTCACTTGACCGATGGGTCATTTAGACGACCTCGATTTTCTAACGTCTCAGTTGGTCGACACTCCATTTGACCGACACCTCGGATGATCGACATCCCGCGTCTGTGTATGAACAATGTCTGACACGAAAGAAAAGAATAATGGAACACGACTGTTCTGGGTTCCACAGTCTTCATTTTCAATTGTGGAATTCTTGAGAATGGAAGCTTTGTTTCCGAAAGGCGCATTGGGTAAATCCTAGAAATTAGTGCATTAGGAACTTCCCGTTTGCCTCCAAAGGCGAATTCCATATGCCAACATACTGCTTACGGAATGTTTTCAGATCTCTGATGTCTGGCATGTAAGGAGTCGGCGAAAGAAACAAGTCAGTGTCGCTATCAACGGACAAGTCGCTCAAAAATGCACGTGTTGATGACAACTGTCTAATAAGTTCGGGTTCCTATAAAAATTACAAACTATCTCAGCTTTGATCTTTTGTAAAAATTACAAACTATCTCAGCTTTGATCGCTTGCAGCCTTATTTCTTTAGCCTATTTAATTAAAATGAATCTCCAAAAATTTGGAGACAAGTTCTGTGAGACAGAAAAAGATGAAATGTCATTTCGAAAACGGATATTTTCTTTGTCTGTTACAGGCTTTCGGTACAGATTACGCGAAATACCCTCGTTTGACCGACGTTCATTAAACCGATACCTTAATAGTAATATTTTTAAAGCGCTTCGACAGCTGTCATTTCTCGCGTAGGCTCCGACCGGGAATCGAACCCGAGATCACTTTCACCAAAGCCGAATGCATTGCCCACTTGGCAATCCGGAAGCCCCCGACGACCTCTATTAACCGATATCTCGGATGATCGACATCTTGCATTGGCGTAATAACAAAGTGCGACAGTTGAAGAGTCGGAGAAAGTAACATTTCGGCGTCAGTATTAAACGGCACCTCAATCAATCAAGTTGTCGACCGAATTTTAAGTCACTAAACTGAGATATCGATAATAGTTATACAATACATGCAAAAGTTACTTGTAACTCATTTGATTAGTATATAATTAATAGTTGATGGGCTCCCAGATAGCCAAGTGGGTAACGCGTTCGACTTCGTTGAAAGCGGTCCCGGGTTCGATTCCCGGTGGAGGCCTACGTGCGAAATGACCTTAGCTGTCGATACTTTTGATAATACTACAATACTACGGTAGCTGTTGTAATGAAAACTACTTTACTAAGTTTTTTCCAAAAATCTATTTTTGCGAATCTTTTAGTGCCATTTTCGAAGGAACTATTGGGCTTATGGAAGTTCTTTTGAACTCAAAGCTAAAGAAATTTTCTACAAATTTTACTCTTATAAGTTTCCTAGTGGGATGAGTGCATTTTTCGATATTTGGCTCGACACGACACGAACAAAAAAATTTGTTATTTTGTGTAAAAAAGGTTAAATGGCTGGCCAATGGATAGTGACTAAATGGTAAATGGCTTTTTGAAGAGCTACTTATCGGAAATTTCAGGACATACGGAGCTTGTTTTAGGCTTTTAATATAGTAAATTTAATGTACTATAAAATAAAATCGGTTAATGTTTTCTATAGGACGTATACTTTAGGAGATATTGAGCAAAAACGGGGAAAAGTGTAAATAATGCGCTGTTTTTTGAAAAGCGCAGCTCGTGCAGGTCTTTCGAAGCTTCAAAATTGGTTCCTACCTTCGACATAGATCCTAACAACATACTAGAAAATTAGAACCACATGACCTTTTGCAAGGTCGGAAGTATAATTTGACTGGACATATCGAGGTCGTCAAAATGAGCTGTCGATTAAGTGAGCGTCGGTCGAAAGAAGGGAACACACAAGACCTTGCGCGCTGGATGTCGCCTCCTCTGAGCACATCATTTACCTTAGGCAATCAACTCGAACGCGGGAAATAAATTCGCCCTTCCCTGCAGATTACATTTTCATGCGTCTCTGCTCCTCCGTTTTTTCGCGCTCTTACCTTATTTAAAGTGGCTCTCGCGTTTCGAGAGGCATAAGGGAGAGAAAAAGCTGTAGGCGTCTCCTGCGACTGGGAATGATTTATTTATAAACCGCGTGGTGCGACGTCTCGATCGTTTATCAAAGCGCACGTTGACAGACATCCTCAGGAGGGAAAGGGGGCTCGGCGGAGTGGCGGGAGATGATGACCGCGAGAAGGAAAGGAAAGCGTGGAAGAGATGAGAAGGCACGTTGCGTGTTGCGTCACGCGCCTCCTATTGCCACATCCCCGTCTGCACACGCACCTCGGAACCATTTCGCGTCTCGGGTGGGTTTTCCAGGCGCGCTCGCATCTGCTCTTTCCCAAACTTAACGTGTTAGGTGGCCTGTATTAGGTCGTGTTTGAAATGGGTGCGTAAAGGATGGCGGGTTATTTCACGGCTTGGCTCGCGTTGAGGAAGAGAAACTCTTTATGTCTGTTTCATATCGTAATGTTGATCGCAGCCTGTTTTCTCTCTCCCCTTGCGTATGTTGGTTGAGCGCCTGCAATAAGCTATCAGCCGGCCATCAGGAATAAACTGATTAATGGGTGCGAGGCTCAAAAAAGATTCAATTCCAGGACGTAGAGGATTGGTAGTAGGAGTTTGTAGTATCATGGATTTATTTTTACGCCTCAGTTTTCCGTGCTAATGTTTGTCGATTATGGATTAAAATAAAATGCGCTTCATCTTAGTCTTTGATAACTTCTATGAATACCATTTTAGTATGTGGCGTAAAATATAAAACTAATCTGAAATAGCCTTTCAAGCTTGAAGGAACCGAAGACATTTCAATGGGTTATTGACATCTTTTACCGTATAGCATCGGGTTAATTTTGTATGATCGACGGTTCTGGACATTTCATGAAGAAATTACCAGGGATAAATACTTTATAATACTTCACATCCAATAATAAAACCTTTTCCATCAGAGTCCCTAAGTCAATAGCTCTTCTGTTTGCAACTTGGTGGCCGATCAAATTTCCTTCATTTTTGCATAGTCACGCCTATGCAAAAATGCGTAGAATAACAGAACAGAATTGTCCACGCCTGTTTTCTTAGGTGTTTACTCTTTGTAAATAGGAGTTTCTTCCATTTTTCCTCTTTGAGTTCGTTAGACTTCTCTTCAGTGCTGAGTTAACCTTGAAATATCACGGCAGAATCCTATTTCCAACACTATAAAGGAATTAATACGTATATCTATCGAATTGTTTCTCGTATTTCTCCAGACAGACAGTATCTGTAAAAGCACTCTTCGATATTAAGGTCTCTTGATGTTGCCAACAACATATAACCAGAATGTACTCGTAACTATCTTAGAGGTAGAACCTCGGAATTACTGCCTGACGTAAAATTTTAGCAGCTGACGATAACCTAAAGTGTTGTTGGTTAGATTTCAGTTGCTCTGTTGGATGCCAGAAGCTTAATGTTTTCGGTTCGTTTTCATTTTTTAATGTAATATTAATCCAGAAAACTTCGAAGTTGAATTGAGTAACTATACGGCTATAATGCTAAGTATACTGATACGTGCTAATAGCACGGCTATTCTAACGGTCAATTCTTCAGAAGAAGGAATTTTACATTTGCATCGTTAGTAAAGGGAAAGTGAGATTCAGGTCTGATCTGCATCGTATAAGAGCTTTATCCAAAATCACAAAGACTAGAAATTCCCCATTTTGTTCATCAGAAGCTAGATAATTAAAAATCTGCTCCTACGTCAATTATTTATACATCCCTAACCAGCCACCCTTGATAGCGCTAGGGTTGGAAGCTAGCACAGCAATACTAAGTAACTTGCGCAGGTGAAAACTCTGGTCAGGATACGATTAATTGTGCATGTTTTTCAAGGGTTAATGGTAGTTTTACTTAATCATTGCATTTTAAGGTTGAAATTTGCCAAATAAAACGTTTCTGGTATTACACATTTAACAGAAATCGTGCACCGTGGTACTTGCTTCTGAACCACACAATCCCCACCACCTTACGGTATCTGGAGCTTCTTGTCTAGCAAAGGAAATAGGATGGAACGCATTTTATTGGTATATATATATATATATATATATATATATATATATATAAACCATCTGATATTGGCTCTTATCATCGTAGCCCTAGATGTCCTTCTCCTTGTCTACAGCACCATCTCCCTCTCCTTGATATTCGGTGAGCACTTCACTGCCCACGTCTCTTGCGGATGCAGACGCCCAGCGAATCCTCAAGAACCTTCTGAAGCGTGAAAGTTGCCGGAGTGAGCAGAAAGAGTGTAGAGAGCGAAAGGAAAGGGAAGCGGTAGAGATTGACGGGAAACACAAAGGGAATGGTAAGAGGGCCTCTTCCATTTGCTTTCGGAAGCGAAGCTTCGAAAAGGAAGAGGAGACACGAGGGACGTGAGAGCTCGTCGGTGTTTGTACACACGCTAGAACAATCATCGGACAAACACACGATCGCACCAGTCTCGGCGCGTACGCGGTCGAGAAGTGGCGACGGGAAAACTCGAATGGCTGCGCGCGATATTTTATTGCTTGCGGATTACTCTCAGTCCAAGGAATTCGCTTTTGTTTCACGCATACTCGATTGGTTCATCGTAATTGAGAAAGTTTTGTCGTACGGGTACTCTTGTATGACAGAAGAGAGTGGTTTAAAAGCGCCGTACATAAGGAATATAGTTGTTCTATATACATATTGTGTCGGAAATTCGATATTTCGAAATTAATGGATTCTTCGATCGATAACTGTGCTTTGCGTTATTGTGGTCATGTATCAATTTATCAGTTGTTTTCAGTACACATGGACAGATTGCGGCTTCCCAGAATCTCTAATGGAGTTCCATACCACCAAAACCCAAGACCATAAATGTAATAGTGGAAAAAGAAATAGCGGATTTGGGTTCTCAGACTGCTCAAACAAATTCCCTGGAGTACTGAATATACATAGGTATTTATTATTTCTGAAAATTAGAAATTGAATCTATTTAGTCAGTTTAGGGACCCTCGAAGACGGGAATTCTTATAACAGTAGTTGCGTAGTGGTTTGAGCTTTAGTAGCCCTTGGTGTACCAGAATATAATCTCATATACGTAATAAATTGAGTTGGAAAAGGTAGGAGGCGGTAAATTGCATCAAATTTGCATTAGCAAATAATCTACATGTTTATAATTCCAAAGTTAAATATTTCAATTCTCTAGAGTAAAAGGACACACATCTTCTATGCATATCGATGTGGAAATAAATGCCAATCACTTCTACTGTTTCTGATGCGCTAAATTCTCGGAACCATAGGTCACTAGAGAAATATACTTTGTGGAACAATACAAGTGATTAATATTTATTTCTACATCGATAATATGGAATTCCACCAGGACAAGATTCATTATACTCTATGTGCATATATCACAAGTATTTTGATTTTTGTAGTAAATTACGTGGCCTTTTAAAATACTTTTTTCTTTACATGGAAATAAGGTTACCTTTTCGAGAAATATTTGTCTTATTCTACTAAAATCAAAACTATCAACCCTAGAAAATTCAATAATCTTGTTACACTATTTATATAGATATGTTTCCCCTTCACTTTCTAAAACCAGAAAAACTCTCCATTTTCCCCCAAGGAGCCCTTTTACCCTTTTCAAAGCAGCTCATCAGCCACCCCATCACTTCTTTTGCCCGAACTTGAACTCCCAGTGTTAGGAGCTCTTTTGCAGAAGAAGATAATTGAATCGGCGAGGTGAACGGGTACTTGTTGAAAGTGACACGAAGCAAAGCTAGGAGAAGTTAGCAGCCGACGTCCTATAAAAGAGTTGCAAAGCAACAGGAGAGAGTTTCGAACCTTCGTAAATAGAACGTCGAAGGAAAATTCCAGCCGCGACTTGGGTAAACATTGGCAAACGGCCATCAAATTAGGCTGTTTACGTTGGAATTCCGTAAAGAATTAATAACGACGGAATGAGTTACTCTCCCGCGAAGTGGTTCGGTGGTTCCATCAGATAAAGAAGCCCGTCCGCAGGCATTGGTATTCCGACGCTATCTTCTCGCGCGAAAGATGCGCAAGGGGCTGAGAAAGGCGGGGCGAATCATTGGAAAATCAATTTACCCGATGGAAAGAGATTCGAAGTTGTTGCTTTACTGGATGCGGGTGAAATATCACTAAATAAATCAATCCTTATCATTGGAGCGAAACTTAGGCGGTACATGTTTTATGGTTCGGGGCGAAAATGGCTTTCTGGGAGTATGGAAAAGAGGAGATATTTAAAAAGGTAGCTCTCTCTCTTCCATTTCCCATAATCTTCCGGAAGGAACTGAATTCGGGAATAATGCATAAGCTTTAACCGCTCTGAAGACGTTGGGAGCGATTTATCCTCAGGTATCACCGCGAGCGGAGGATATACGAGGCTTCCATTTCCTCGAATAACGCGCTTCGATAACCGTTCCTCCTATAATTCCCGCTTCTGCTTCTTCTCGTCATTCTTCTTATTTTCCGGGACCTGTTCCGCAAATGGCCCGCGGACTTATTCGCTTCGGATGGAAATATTGGCCTTCGTCATCTTCGTGAAGTCGCTCTTTCGTCCGGAGGATACATTAGGATGCCGAAATTCCGCTATTCAGGCGACTTTCGCTTGGGTCCTTTTATTTGCCCTTTGTCCGATATATTTTAACATATTCTGCAGTTGCCGTATACTGTCGACATTTCTGAAAAGTTTACCCCGAGTTCCCGCGAGTTTGCTGTAAAGCCTAAATAATCTCAGTGAAAATTTCAGTTCAAATGTATTGGGGAAAAACTCTTGCCAATCGGGCAATGAATGCGTTGATTTTCTATATGATGCGCTATGAAAATATTTGTAAAGAGGCAAATCGAATATACAGTGGTACTTTGGTTAACGACGGCCTTAGTTAACGGCGTACTTGGTTAACGACGTATGGTAGTGATAAAAAATTTTCTCGGGTTACGACGCAGGTTCTGGTGAAGACTGACAGTTAATAAATTATTTTATGATTATTCATTTTATTAATAATAATGTTTTTGTTGCAAATATAATTTTATAAACCATATATTCCATATTTTAATGACAATTTAATGAGTTTCATCTGCATATTTCACATATTATATGGTTCTGGAAAATCGCGCCTCGGATAACGACGGTTTTGGTTACCGACAACGATCTTGGAGTAGAATACTGTCGTTAACCAAAGTACCAGTGTATTTTGTAAGAATCTCTGGTAAATGTGCTCTAGGGTATGTTGTAGTAATGTACGTATGTTGTATCGTAGCAACATTTTTGATTTTCAAAGAAGATCTGCAGTAGTTCTACATATGATCAATTAGCTTGAATAAAAATCTTTCTTCTTGATGATACGTAAATTCGATCATTTCCGTCGATTCTTATTCGCTCCGGAATCACACTCCTAAGCCGACGTTTTTCTTCCAAAACTTGCCAAATTATAAATTAAATGTTAACACTGCCATAAAATCATAACTTTCTTCTCCTATGAAGTAAGGATGGAAAATAATAAAATTTATTTAGTGACTGAAGATTTGATTATGTGCAAATGCGCGAAAAATTCTACGTCGGACAAGAATTTCGTCAACGTCCTTCGTTAACTGGGATATAATTGCATTTTGAATGGTACCTATGGTATACATTTTATAACATCAATTCTTCACAAACATTCACTTGGCATTTTAAATACATTGTGCCTACGCATCCTTATTTTCCAACTTTTCCTTTGATTCAAAGAATTTCGCGAGGAAAAAGGTTTTTACTGTGGTGTTTTGCCCGGAAGAGAAAGGTTAATGAGTGATTCGTAATGTGAAGTACAAGGCAAAACATTATATGATTGGATAGGAACAGAGAAATTCCTATTAATCAAGTGTCTTAAGTATCAACTGAAGATATGGAAGAGCACTCAAAAAACTCAGTTCAAAATTTTATTTTCATATCTTAAAGCAACATTTGTGAGTGAATTGTTTATCATTGCTTGTTTATTCCATGTATATTTTCATCAATGCTAAATAACTTTGGTCTTCCTCCGGAACGAAATCTGTCCGAAGTGAATTATTTTCGAGCCTGACTAAAAAGTAATTGACCATCTTCATATTCGTATAGTATTCTCTTTTATTCCTCTTTGACTGAGCACATTTCTTTATTATTTATGATAGAAGAGTAGCTCTTTCTGGGGAACTAAAAAAAAGAGTCCGTTCAGCTGATATGCCCTTCTGCTGATTTCAGGAATCGTAATTGCAACGGGAAGTATATATATCTCACGACATGCGGGAGAAAAAACTTCCTTTTCAGCGCGGTCCTATTCTTTTTTATATCGTAAAGTTGCTAGACAACCAGAGACGAGAGAGAATGATTTTTTTACTGCAGCGTCTATCTGGATGAAGCCAAATTCTCCGCTTACCTAAGCATTCTTCCGAATTTCATTTCCACCCACTCTCTCTCCCTCAGGATCCTCTGCCTTTCTCTACTCCATCTCACCCAACAACAAGGAATGTTTGAAGCAATAAAATGTTTTCCATTATTTCCGTATTCGACTTTTCCAAATTGACCAATTTGTGCCGACAGTTGTAAATTATAAATACAGTTTCAGCCAATAAATGACTCGACCAAATAATTCAATTTTGGCTAAATGAATTCTTGAAATTGGCAGTTAGACTAACGAAATAATATAGATACATATGCATGACTTTATTAATGAGAAGCCATGTTTTTCATTTGAAGCCAATCAAAAGGTATTCTGTTATGAATTAAGGGAACTTGTACGAATGAAAACTCCCGATACTCAATACCTATTTAGTAATTTATAATTCATTAGATTTTACGGTTTTGTTTCTTTCATAGGTTTCCAATTGATAATTTTGGTATCAATAAAATATATATCTGAAATAAACCCTTACCATTGTGAAGTATATTCTTATATCTTATGAATTCTTCATTTGTCATCTCTTTTATAACATGACATTGTACTTCCTTTTGTAATATTCATGCATTTGCTGTATAATAAATATTTAAACTGTGATAAGCAACTCCGATAACAGTAAAAAAGGTCAATTTATCATCATCCAAAGAGAGAATATAATCGGAGAAACGCTTTCACGCTTGAATCCTTATACATGAAAAAAACCGGAGTGACTGGTGCTTACCGGAATTAATCAGAACTAAACTGCCACCGACTTCGCATGTCCGTGTATTACGTGAATGAGTACATCATTATGGTAATAATACAAGTAATCGATTTCCTAAAGCCTCGAGATCCTCCTACGGAGAGTGAACAAAGAAAAAACTGAAAAATTTCCCCCGAAACTACTTAGGTTTTCCGATGACGCAAATATTTATCTCTGGTACTTAAGCTCATAAATCCGCGGAAAGCATTCATTATATACCGCGCAGCGTATCGCTGAATGTTTAACGATCTCGCATCGCCCGGAAAGAGTTGTTCAGAATTTCGGATCGGCTACAAAACTCTCGACCAGGCCATCCTTCTCCGCGTACATCTTCCATTCTCTTTCCTCTTCGCAGCGTTCCCAATAGGTCCCTCTCGTCCATACCTCTCTCTATCTCATTGTTGAAGCTCCCTCTGTCCTTTCCCTCTCAAATCCTCCATTCCACGTCCAACATCCAATTCTGCTCGGCGTCCACGACACGCAGAAGGGATAGGGGAAGCATCGGTGCGAGCGCGTGCACACTTTGGGTAGCCACCTTTTATAGATTCTAAAACAGAAGATTTTTTCATTGGGAAAATCCCAAAATCGAAGATTATGATAATCGAATCGAAGGGAATCGAATAAACACCGGACCGGAAAAAACAGAAAAAAACGAAAAAAATACCGAAAACATTTTTAAAATGCCGAAAAAATACGACATTTTTCCGGAGCGAAAACCGACCCCGAACTGAAAATGTGACTTATAGTACCAAAACTGAAACAGGAAACTGTTATATATTCCGTACAGACTTCTGGTTTCCAACATACCATTTCAATAGCGTAAACAGAGGAACTTGTAGTGCATAGTGAAAGAAAATTACTACTTGCAACTAAAACGAACTCTTTGACTTTGACGTTTATCTGATCTGATATTCTCATTATTATTTCTTTAGTATAGCAAGTTTTCCATGAGTGAATTTAGCTTAGCCTGATGTATATGATAAAAGCCGTGAATAATAAAACATCTATCAGAGGGTTACAATGTCACAACGGTCGTAGTGAAAAACCGGTTCCAACCGGTTCGAAATTGGTTGGAGCGTAACCGGAACTAAACTAAAACTCAGTTTTTCATCTAACCAAAGCGAAAACCGGAACACTAAATATTACAGATCGACATTTAATTACGATCTTGAAAGAATTGCGAAATATTAAAATTGCATTTAACAACTGAATGAAACATCTTATTTGATGAAAAAATGCACTTACTCTGAAGTTATTCGATATAACAAAGGGGAGACACTTTGTAACAGAGCGAGAAGCTGGTATGAAATAAGTAGAACCTTGTGGTAGGAGGAGCTAAACAATATGAAGGTCAAGAATCCCAAAATAATGCTGTTATATAATTCAAGGAGGACCCCTCAACATACAATGTACACATGTTGGGTGTATGTGTCATGCAGCGTGTAATACGGCATGCACATTTTAAAAAACGTCGTTGATTAGATTAAAAAGTGGTACTTACTGTTTAAAGTGACAGTCTTAAAACTTCCTGGATCCTGAATTAACGCACAAGAAAGCGGAAGTAAACCACCGAAACCGTAGTCTTCAGGCGAAAACGTACAACCTGCATACACTGGTTATGCCTGTCTCGTTGCCATCTGGCGCACCGACCAAATAGCAACGAAATATTAAATAAATAAAATGAATAATTTTGCGCGCGTATTTTAGCAAAGTTCGTTCATCAGTTTTGAAAAGGACACTTGCTTTTTGAAGTCTAAAAACGTCCAGAGACCGAAGATAAACCACGAAAACCGTAGTCTTGGGGCAAAAACAGGAGAGATGGCAATCCTAGGCTCTCTTCACTTTGCCAGAGATCGATCCCTATTCGGAAACGTAAAAAAAGGGATCAAGGATACGGTTACTTGGCAGTGGCAGTTGCCATGCGATTAAGAGGTATAAAGAGAATTCGCCGAGAGAGGTAACACATATAAGATTACGTCGTTAATTAACTCCTTCCACTTGAACCGCATCCCTCCACGGCGCTCTCGTTAGACGTGGAGTTCCATCGGTGCCACTTTTCTTCCACTCCGATTCCATTCGCTCCTTTACCTCTCCTAGCTGTTCCATTTTCAATTTCCTCTCGTTTCCGAAGCGATATTTCCCCTTCATTTTCATCCGCTCACGTAACGACTCTCCTTTGTGTTAATTTCTTTTTTGTTTCGATCCACGTGTAATTCTGCCCGTGTATGTCCTTTGCTTTTCGTGTTCGACTGCCAGTTAGCGTTTCACTTCAATCAAGTACTAAGCCACGCGCCAGTGCTCTCCGACTAACTTTGGATTGCGATACTTCTATCCACGTGCGTTCGGAAAGCATTGTTTATTTCATCAGCATGAAGTCCTCGTTTGCTCCTTCGTGTTTATTCTTATTTCGTACTCGTATATTGATTGAATGAGCAAATGCATTGGATCCAAATATATAAGTACACACTAATGAAATAAAGTTTGTTTTATTTAAGAGATGTGGTGGCAAGATAGGGAAATGAGCACGATTCTTAGCTTAAGGGATGAAAATATAAAAAGAACTAATTTGAGTCTAGAGAGTAAAAGGAAAAGAAACTATCTTGCATGACAGGGACTCGAACCCATGACGATCTGGGAGAATGACGATAATTGAAGATCTTCTTCATCTTGCTATCTATTCGTTTAAATCTAACAAAATTTATTTTACTTACTTAGTTTAGTTAATATTACGTATAAAGATCTGAAAATTTCGCAGTGTATTCTTTAAATGTTCTACTATTTTTTAAAACTATAAAAAAATTCGATTTTTTTTGACGGGATAAACCAGGAGCCCCCCTTAAATATTCAGATATTTTAAAACAAACTTCTGCGTATAAACCGATTTAGTTATCATGCAAAGTAGTCTCATTCCGTTTTTAGGACAGCTGTTTTACTTCCATTTATTTAGTGGCTTTTTTCCAGATGCTGGACATTTCGTACCGTCATTTCTAGCTAGTTTAACTACCAAGCTAGTTAGAATCTACCTGTAAATAAATAATTTCTTAACTTGTTTGTCATTAAGCGTGTGGAAATGCGAAATAAAGAAAGAACATGCTCCAAAATACTTAAATTTCCGGTATGCTGTTTAGATTAGGTTAAATTTATAAGTTTACTTGGAATTCTATGGAGTCTCTCTCGAAAGATTTTATTTTAGATTATCACGTTCGAAAGAGCTGAATTCCTTACAACCTCGAAGAAGATTTGTAAGAAAATCTGCAATGAACCCTTTAATAATTCCTCAATGAGGGACTGCCATTCATTCATTAGCCATGCGTTTCTTGGCTTCCTATTGATTAAGCTCTCTTCATTGTTGAATATGGATCTGTTGCTTTCGCATCCATTTCATCTAATATCTCTTGTGGTATCCATCCAAATTTCCTCTCTTACATTTGTTCTTTATGGTTTCCCTTTTCATTTATGTTTTCCTCTGGTCCCACTCATTACTACGTTCTTCGAATTTCATCTCCAAGGTTTCTCCCTTTGTGTGTCTTTCCATTTGATTTCCACGTAGTAAGGTTTCATTTCTTATCCGGTTCCTTCCATTCTCTCCTCTCTACTTAGCTGTTTTGGTACACCGTTGCATAATATTTTATTCTTTGTGAGATAAGCAAAGCAACGCATTCATTCCCTGTTTGTTACAAATGTAAATACCTTTTACATTCATAAAGATACATAAGCCACAATTACTTTACCTTGCATGATCGAACAATCGCACCTTTTCTAATAAAATGAATTTTTTTATACAAAAGAAATTAAGGCACAAAAATAAAGTGACACAAAAATTATGGTTGTTTTATGAGAAGAAAAACCACAGCAAAAAATACGTTAATGTTAATCTTTAATACAGATGTTTCTTCTCAATTGCAAATGTCAGTGAAATGTACCATGTTGCATATTTTACGTGGAATATTTGAGGCTAATATTTTTTGTTATCCGTTTATATATCGTATTTACAATGTAGAACTAGTTAATTATTCCACTAGGAAGTTCATTTATAAAAAAAATACCTACCTGTATGTTTTACCCGTTAGATACACCTCTCCATATCGATCGATCCCTACAGTTCTGCGCTGCAAAAACCAATTTCTCGCAATTTGGCTCTTAACGAACCTATCCCCTGCAGTGTCTTTCCGTCCCGTCAAAATTAGTTTCTTACGGATCCGTTCGTTATAGCCCACATCCTAGCCTTTTGCGTCCCATTAAATTCAATCCGGAATCGATTCGCCGTTATCTTCTAGTTTTATATTCAATCACTCAGGCCCCCTCGTCCCCTTCCCCGCACAATCCCTTCCGTTCCCTCTCATCCATGCCACATTTCATCCGAGCGGCGTATATTTCGTAGCCGTTCACGCCAGATAAAAGGCGCTATCGATCTGTGGGCTACAGATCGACCAATCGATGTGGTCGGAGAAAAAGAAAGAAGGGGGGACCGAAAGAGGTTACCTTTGTCCCCATCTCCGCGGCCGTCTGCTTGTCTGTCCCCGTGGACCACCTTTCTCCCCAGCTTCCACATCTTTTAGCTCCGACATCTCTTTCTTTCCCACGCAACCCTCTTCGCTCCGCACCCATCTCGTGGGGTCCTCAGGTCTTTTTCCCACCCACTCCTCTCTCGTCCACAACACCCCGTACTTCGTATCGGTTCTTCTTACCTACCACGCGATAAAACTTAATATTTAAGGATCCTCTCGGCGAGGGGTTCCTTTTATGCGGAAATCTGGGAGCCACTGCTTGCGGATGCCGGGGGGCGAAAATTACCAGCCGAACGGCATTATTTTCTTCCTCTTCTGGTGTTTGGATCGGAGAAAGATGTTTGGGTGGTCGTTTGACGTGAAGGTATTATTGGGTATCACCCTATGCGGATTCGACGGGCATAAATTTTCCATTCTTGTGCCGACGGATCGTTGAGCCATCCCCTAACGGTAATGTGTCCGCTCTTTATCGCTCGATTCCGAAGTGCGAGTCGTTTGAAGTCGTAAATCGGAGTAATCCTTTACTTCTTTGCGAGCGCCTTCACTTTTATCTTCTCATTTCTCCCCTCCCATTGATTTTGTAATCAGAAAAGAAGACACGTGCGGAATAGTTTCCTATGGAATATTTTTTAGTAACCGGAGTAGGTAAGGAACCCCCTTTGTCAAGCATTCGGAACGATTCGCGCTTCGCACGAGTTTTATTGGACGATAAATTCAAATGGTTCGCAATAGAAAAGCGGTTAAAATATTGAGGAGGATTGAGTTTTTGGAAGGAAATGAGTTTTATATGCATTTTTACGATTTCCCTCTCGATTTCCGCCGATAAATTATATGAGCCAAAAATATAGATCTAAGGTTATGTATTATCGATCGAATTCTTAAGAGGGTGGCATCGTCCGAAAGAGACTGCAACGTTATGTATTTTAAATATAACCGGTCGTCCTCTCACGTGCAGCTAATTCTGTGAAAGTAATGGAATTTAAATCTATTCCCGTTTTATGTCGGAAATATGGTTGCTTGATTTGGAAATTCTGACGCTGAAACATATTTTTCGCAAGATTGCATTCCTTGATTTGGACAAAATTAGTCTCGCAGAATTACGGAGGAGTTAATATAATGCAATAAAATATTTCTTAAGGATATCTTTAGAATTCTTCCCCTCTGATATATGAATATGCATTATTCAATTTGCTCAAATTAAACGTAAATGTAAAGGATGATGGGAAACTTTCGAGGAAAATATTTTGGTCTACATGAGCTTACCTCTGTTTAGTTACTGCACCTCTCTGTTTTGCTCTGAACATAACCATAGAACGCCCATGTTGCAGGTAAACAGTTTTATAGTGAGTTGTCATTTATGACGGAGAGATGCTGAAATACCTATTCTTGCTTTTGTGATTAACTTAACAAAACATTCAAAGTATTAATTTTGCGTCAGGTAGCCAGAACAATAGAAACTCGTACGGAAGGCATCCATTTGATGTTATTCATGGGTGCTGGAGTATCTAGGCTGGACCTTTGATGGCCTTGATTTGATTGCCTTGCCAATGATATTTATATGCCGGGAATGACATGGCTCGTAATTATTATAGACACGATGGTTAATTAATCTACGCTTGCAAGGAGGCCTCCATCCGATGGAATTACAGACTAGGTCAATTCATAGCGTTCAATGTCCGCAGGAAGGAGGAGTTTTGTCAATCCTATATAACAGGGCCACGTTCTGCTATCTTCTTGTATTTATCTTATACTTTCTTTCCCATACCCTTCTTTCATCTCCTCCTCGCTCTCTTCTCGAGTGTCCTCTCTCGGTGTTTTATTGCCTCATTTATAACCTCCTTTCATTCCACTCACCCTCCAACTCTGGCTTCCCTCCCGTTCCGTGAATTTTTCTGTATTTATATTCTTTATTATACTATGTAACATTTTTCTCTTTCATCGCCGATGTCCTGTATTTCCCTTCAGTGATATTACCTACTTCATAATTCTGAGTGTGTGACATCACCAACGGTTAATAAATCCATGAATGTATGTGCTTGTATAGAAAAAAACAACTATTTTTGCAAGGGTGAAAACCGAACCCCAATAGTAAAAGTAGAATACGCGAAAGAAACAGGAATTCGTTCATTATTCCGTTATTCGATTCGAATTCACAGTAAGAGTAACCGTTGCCATATTTACCAAGTACTGCGTGATTTTCAACTCTTGAATTCACATTTCCACATAATTTATATTTTCAATATCACGTTTATAATATTATTATTGCTGTGATTATTTTTATCTGCGAAAAACTGGTCTGTAAGCTGCTACAGGATCAAAACCGGCACTGATCGATTAGGGTGTTTTCATCAATCCAGAGCTAACACCGTACGAAAATAATTACTTTCCGATAGTGATAGTGAAAATACAACTAGCTATGCTCAGTTTTCCTCATGTTCCTCCCTTCAGTACTTGCACCTTCTAAAGAAGTGCCTCTGGCCGAAATAATAACAATTAGAATAAGATAATCCAACGTCATTACAATTAGTTTAGTGAAACTATGTTAACTTTAGATATTTAACTTCATATTGTAACTATAACATTTAAACCTACATTTTTAGTATTTTATTTTCTATAATTCATTTTCATTTGTTGTTCTTATTCTTACCTTAAATTTACTGTATTATTTATTGTCTTTATATACATGTACTGTGTTTTCGCGGGTTTTTTTTCACCCCCCTTCTCTCTGGGTGTTTTCCCGCAACGTGGGTTTTTTCTTTGGCAACCTTCAGTTGCAATACTTTTTCCCACACAGCATTCTTTCTTTTAGTTATAATTATATTCTGTACTTATTATAATGACATACGAGGTTAGGTGGAAGAGAGGCCCATATGGGTCTAACCTCGCCAATAAAGAGTCTATCTATCTATCTATCTACATCACGTCCTTTCTTTGCTATTTCCCATCCGTGTCCCATGTTCTTCCGTCTCTCAAATTTTCCTCTCGTTATTCCACTTTCTTTTCATCTTCCTAGCATGCATCCCACCCTAATTTGACCCTATTTTCCCTCTCTACCCCTTTATCTCCAACCCTTTGCTCTATCCATCTACATATCTCTCATCTCCTTGATCATCATACGCTATTTTCCCTCCGTGCCGTTGGAGGCTCAGCCACTCGGAAGGAATACCCATCACTACGCCCGAGCGTGCGGAAGGGAAAAATGTACAAATGTGGCTCTATTGCGGAATATATCTCTTTAACACCGGGTCAAGTTTTAGCACGAGCATCCTCCTATCACTCCGGCGGTCGGCATTATCTCTCCCTCTCTCTCGTCTTTCGGCCCCTTTTCTCTAGCCATCATGCTTTGAGAGATGGTTGATCTCATGGC
Source organism: Ladona fulva (assembly GCA_000376725.2). Taxonomy (NCBI): domain Eukaryota; kingdom Metazoa; phylum Arthropoda; class Insecta; order Odonata; family Libellulidae; genus Ladona; species Ladona fulva. Next base: position 441,168 of record KZ308535.1, read on the forward strand.
GAGAATGGAAAGGGTCCATGTTTCTCTCTCCGCACAGACACTTTTCCCCTTCATTTCTTTCCATTTTCTCTCCTTCCTCTCTCAATCCATCTTTAACCCTTGCTGCAACCTCCCTCCTCACATACGACGAAGACAGCGTAAATGCGAAAAAAAGGGCTTTAGATCTTCAATTTCCGTCGAATAAAGCCGATTATCTTTCCATCATCCCTTTCGCCTTGGCTTTTCTCTTTTTTAACGCTCTTTCCTCGTCTGAAGAATTTCCTCCCTTCGAGGACGCTCTTCCCTTGCCGCATGTGTGTCGAAAACATGAATTCCTGTTCTATCGCTTCTTCATTATCTTATTTCTTTCCGCCAGTGGTATTTAACGTTCGTCACTCATTATCATTTGTTTGCCGGTCTCTGTGGCTCGCATGGATTTACGCTTAAGCCATGTTTCCTCCTTTCCTTCATCTCTTATTTCCATTTGCAAATAAAATCTTACTTCGCCTTATGCCGTTCAAGAACCTCTTTCTCAAATCTCAAAAATTTATCCTTACTCAAACTCAACTAGCGGATGAGGAGTTTACTGCACCGAAAAGTCCTTGGAATTACCTTGTGTGCTCTCCTTCCAAGTTTTCCTTTGGATTAAACATTTTGCCTTCCTTGGAATAGACGGATTGCGACGGAATTGCGTTTTGACTAGAAATCTTACACTTCAACTCTCTAAGAGGTGTAAAGGTACTGCGATTTCCCGGACAAGCTTTTAACTCGTATTTTACTCATATAAGTAAACTTAACGTTTCAACACTTTCGACTTAAATTATTCATCTATGAAAACATTTCCGGCAAAACTTGACGCTATGTGCAAGTGACACTGAAGAATATTTCAATTGAGAAAGAAAACAAACTTTTATCCGTTCTGGTATACAATTTTACTCCACGACCATGGTTTTGACGCTATACGTCATCATCAGGACAACAAAGTTTTTTTTAATGGTGGAATCCTATTACGAAGCTGTACTTGAAGCAATTAATATTTGATTTCTAAATCACTAACTTTTCTCATGTTAACAAATTCCACTATTTCGGCCTCAACTCCCTGGTAGTTCTTCATGATAAAAGAGGAATAACAACCACATATACACAGGATTACTTCAATCCTGTGGTAACGTATGATTGTTCTTTTTATTCTTTCATTACTTCATTTTGCTTGAAAAAATCTATCGTAAGCAAGAGATATGTAGACATGGATTGGATAATATGCCCTGTAAAAAGAATGATATTCCTGAGGATGCTCATTGAATTAATTTGCAGTTCATGGTAATAGTGGATGATATTACACTGGGTTGCATTGAAATCCTAATATTTTCGCACTCCGTGCAGTTACTAGTGCACGGAGTGTTACACTAGTGCAAATCATTTTTAAATAAAATTTTAAAATTATAGCTTAAGAGTAATAACTTTGATTTATGCTCTCATCATCTAGTATGGAGTATCTAGGCTGGACCTTTGATGGCCTTGATTTGATTGCCTTGCCAATGATATTTATATGCCGGGAATGACATGGCTCGTAATTATTATAGACACGATGGTTAATTAATCTACGCTTGCAAGGAGGCCTCCATCCGATGGAATTACAGACTANATAGCTTAAGAGTAATAACTTTGATTTATGCTCTCATCACCTAGTAAAGCGGTATGTGTAAGTGAATACGTCTCCTCTAATCATTCCGAGTTCGAAAAATATTGCAAAATTAAAAGCTCATGGTCGTGTTTGCGCAGAATGTCAAGGATTGAGAGGAAAAAGCCTTAAGGAGTGGAAAGTAAGAGGGAAGTTCTATTCGTAAGCCATTGCCATATCGGCCCTTGGGCTAGCCACACCCCTCTTTTTTGGAAAGTAGACTCACCCACACTGAAGAACCACCTCTGCGCAGAGGCCAAGAGCTTTCAGTTTCAATGCACTCTGTGGTAAAAATAAAGGGCAGAGAAGAGAATCTGGCAAACAAGCCAATCGATGCCTTTTCTCGGGTGATTCTTAATTAACTTGTTAATTTTTTTTGCGTTCCAATAATCTACTTCCTCCCTGCTTCATTTTCGAAAATTCAACGTCTCAGCTTACATTTTTACAGCACTTTCACTCAGATAATGGAAAAACCATTTGTTTGTTTTCGTTCGAGTGTGTGCGCTTTGGAGTCTTTTCGCAGATTGTTTAACCTCTCGACAGATTTCGGCGTTTTCTTTCGTAAGATAATTGTCTTACAAAGTACTCAACGTAAGAGGTTTTGCACATAACCCTCGCTTACACTGCGAACATTTTCTTGTGAAACGAAGGGTAAAAATCATTCGCCAGATTCATTCGTCTTTTTAGTATTTAATTCTTCATTCGCATTCGCTCATTCGCATTCATTCGTCTTTTTAGTATTTAATTCTTCTGCTTTATTATAATACCTCACAATTTCTCTAGAAAAGTTGGCTTTTCCGTTGAAAACAGGAATAAATTGTACTCGAAAATTTTCTATTTGAATTTGGATTTTCCATCAATGGGATATTTGATTATTCATTGCAATTTCATGATTTAGGGACTTCAAAATCGTTTATTTCGAATATCTCTTCATTTCACGAGAATTTGTTTCGAAGCCATTTCATGATACATTTCAATTTACTCATAAAATTTGAATTATGAATGTTTTGTTGTATTACATAGTTGTAAATTGATACCAGGTTTCCTCATAATGTCTACCAAATTTTTATGGCGTGATTTTTTTATGTTAGATGTTTGGTGAAGACATTTTACACCTAGGTCACGGCGATAAGATTCAGTAGAGGATTCATATTACAGTACTCTATTAAAATAATACGTCATTTTGTAGAAAATTTGAGGATAAAGTATCTTATATATTTTTCCACCCAAAAATATTTCTCCTTTTCGAGAAAGCAAACCGTCTAAATGACGGTTAATAGAAATCTTAACTCAAAATTTACTTCAACTAATGTATTCCTCCACTTACCGCCACTATGCCTGTTCTCATTTCATCGGTTTTTATCCCTTTCCATAGCGCTTCTACGAACACACTTCTCATTACAGCCACAGTTGCAAAAGCAAATAAATAACAATGTTAATTTGTGTATTTTCTGCTTTATCTCACAAGTAACAAAAATTTCAAATGTCACGGTTTTTTTTCTTAATCTAAATTTTTCCTCAGAAATCAATCGTGTTGAAGTAAGCTATAAGTGAGAAATAAATATAACAGGGAGTTAATGTTATTGATGGTTGATTCATCTTTTGTTAGTAATAGATTCAAATTTAAGATGCCCTTACTTTTTATCGAATGCTTAGTTTCGGGGAAGTCGTATTACTTCATACCGTTAATAATACTGTATATGTCTTGTTTACTAACGAAAAACAAAGCAGAATATCAACTTATATTTCTACGAAGTAAATAATTTCAGGAGGGATGTAATAACAACAACGACCAACTCGAACCGCTCGTAATATATTTAACGATCTCGTTATCTGAGAATTTGAAATGTGTTATCACAGCTCGGCAGGTAGAAAAAAAACCAAGACAGCTTTAATTTTTAACTCCTAGATTTCGTCGCATGAACGATATCGTGCTCGGTGGCTGCGAGCTAAGCTCAAATGATTATAGAAAAGCTCACCGATGACGATTCTTCCCTGCCAGTTGAATTTACTCATCTTCGATGGCGCTTCTGGGTCAATGGGTTCCAAATGCCTTTCTCATTCCTCACTTTGCGGAGGCGGACTTAATCTTTCGGGAGTGACAATCGCCTATGAAGGTGGAAAAGAAACGGATCACCGATAAAGGTCACGGAAGCTGTGCCCTTTTACCTTTTATATTCGGATTGTCTTTGGAAGCAGTCAATTAATCAGCGATTTCCCCACCTTAGTTTGCTCCAAAGCCCTGGTGGGATCCTTCGAGCTGTTACTGTTTATCATAATCGTTCCGTTATGCCCATGGAAGGAGTTTCAGCTACATTTACCTCTTGACCTCATAAATCATACTCCTTTCGTTCACTACATTTAGGAAATGAAAAATTGATTTTTGGGTAAAATTTGAGCCGCCAGAAATTTTTCCTCGCATATTTCTTCGCTGAACCAATAACTTTTGCCTCTACGTTCACAGGAAAATGATATTTGCATAAGCTATGAAATAAACATAAAATCTCTAGGTTGGAAATATTTTTAGTTTGCTGTTCTATAGAAAATATCACTTATAGATAACTTGCCGTAGAAATTTTTAAATTCCCCCAATTCCCTCTGCTAAGGAGGGCCAAATGCAATGTTTTGTCATTTTGTTACATTGGATAGCGGTTATTACCTGAACAATTTTAGTAGGATTTATAATAGGTGTCTAAGCTAATAATACTCCAAAATACCTTTCTCTTATTCTCGAGGTAATAATTATGCAGTAGGAAATATACTATACATTTCACCCAATCAATATAATTATAATATATTTCCATGCTCCAACTCCAACCAGGCCTCACCTATTTCATGTGAGGTATGTAGTTTCAATTCGCATTTCTTTAAATAGTGTGTTCGATGTTTGATACAAAAAATATCCCTTTCGTTCAAACGCTAAATTTCAGCACGTAAAGTCGTGGATAATTCCAATTTAGAGAATTCATTTTGACGTCTGCGTCCTAGAAACATTAATGGTGGAAAGGGAGCATCATACTCTTCATTAAAACATACCTCTTGATTAAGCTCTCTCTTCCATCGTATAATTATATTTTCAGTGATGGTTCTTGAAGGTTTGGAGCTCATCAGCAACTAAGGTCATTTCGCACCTTTTAGTTGGCTATATAGGATAATTTGCGACGAAGCACACTTTCTAGTGCACGTTGACGCCGGGTTTTCTTCCATCTGGAGGCGGCCGTAATAAAAGGATTCGTTTGCGACGCTTTCCGCTATAGTTGGCCCCCCTCGTTGTGTTACATTGGCTTAAATTGTAATTTCATCACGCATAAAAGCGATTTAATAAGGTCTCCGCGTCGGTGGAGAAAGGAGGAAGTCTCAACGCTCGCCACTTTGTATATACGAAGCGAGGAGGGAAGGGTTTTCATCCATTAAAAGTACTGACATTAGGGCGCGTAACTGAGGGTGACGCGACCCCATCGCGAACCTCTGTCACGCCCATTTAATTTACAATGGAACGATTTGTTAACTCATGGGCTTCCATTCTTGTTTCAGATTCGGCGAGTATAGCCCCGGGGACGAAAAGTAGCAGTGGCACATCCGCGTCCATGAAGGAAGCTGGGGCCACGCAAGGAGAAGGGGGCGGAGGCGGAGGTCCAGGGACATCGCCAAACCCTGGCGGTAAATACGTGGACATATACCGGGAGAAGCCAATCCGAGTGACCGTGAAAGTGTTGGTGCCAGTAAAGGAGCATCCTAAGGTTAGTTCTCATTTAATCTTTCCTCCCACTCTCAACTTCCCTTTCCATTTTAACCTCCTCTCCCCTCCGACACGTGTGTAGTAATTAACTCATCAGTCCAACCGGACAATAAAACCCTCCTTTCGTCCATTTCCTACCGTTCTCTCTTTCTACCTTCTTTCCCCAGAGTTCTTTCGAAGTGGAGGTACTCTACGTCGTCGTTTCCATTTTGTCCTTTATTCTTATAATCCTCAACGGTTAATGGCTGCCGACGCTCCATTACCTGAGATTTGCGACTCTCGTCCATTCCACTTTGTCCCTTTCTTTAATGATACTTGGATTCAATTAGGATGTTTTTGCCTTAGGATGTTTAGAATGGTAATCTTTTTCTCAAAGCTGTTTCGAATGCGGGAGATCGAAGATGTTAATTGAATCGGTCAAGAAGATATGTTCGTAATTACTGAATATTAAGTACTATCAGGACCAAATTATTTACACGAAAATTTTACTTAAATGCCAAGGAAATTATACATTTTTGATCCTATGGACAATCTCCGTTGGTGGTAAATTTTATCAGTTTAATAAGAAGAGCTAGATATAATGGTAAGCAAGTATAACATATTTTTCATAACAATTGAAAAGCTTTGAACTAAAATTTACCTTCAGGAACTATATCTTAAAATTTGCCACTTGGCAAATATTTTTCTATCCTTGGTGAGTTTTATTCTAAAATAGACTAATCGAAATATTTATATAGTCCTTAATCTATGCCTAATCTGTAGCATAAGATGCTCCTGTATTTATTGTTATTACTGCATTTCTGCAATTTCTTTTTTCATGTAAGACGATCATCTCGTTATAACTTGACATTATGCCCTATTTAAAAATTTAAAATCGCCTTTTTAATTATGTCTCGAAAGAAAATACCTATCAACCTTACTCTTTTCCAAATCGCCATCCTCTCTGACTCTTACATTCTACTTTATCTATCTTTCCATATCATTCTCCCTTCCATGCAATTTTCTCTGCACTTTCTCATTTCCTCTGTATCAGCTCCTTCTTTTATATTCCCTTCTTCCACCAACCCCTGTTATCAAAAAAAGGTTTCCCCGCCCACGCTCCGTTTGTGCTTGCGTTGTCGAGTGCTCCGCGGAACCAATCGAAATGGGAGGAGCTCCTACTTTATTACTATTATTTTCTTTTCTTTCTGGGAGCCATAGGAGACGGCATATAGGGCCCGGGAACAGCGGTTTCGAACCCCAGCCATTGCCGGGAAACCATTCCCGTGCATCAAAGAGCAGGGCGAGAGCTTCCAGTTGCGTGGGAGGGAGGATTTGGACCCTATCTTTTTTTTATGATATACGGGTCGCAAGAGGATATAGCGAGGTTAGCGCGACGGTGTACCCGTAGAGATCGCGTTTGATATGTGCCGTAGTCAGAGAGATATTTTTAAGAGCAGGAGGTGCAAGGACGTTGCCTTGCGGTACTCCTCGTTTCAGTACCAGATCCATGGTTTGAGCTTCCGTGAGATTAAGGACCGGAAAAATCCGCGCGGAATGAATCTCACCGCAGATTTAATCTGCGAGATAGGAAGGGCGTATGGGGTAAGAGAAAGAGGGAGAGAAATTAATTCAGGCACAACACGTATACAAATTTATCCAGGGGGAATGTGATTCGAAAGCATTCGAGGGGAAAATTCGTTTCCGTCGTCGATTTTATACGGCGGGGCCTCTTGCGTCTCGAATATTTGATGGGGAAAGTGATTATCCTCTCCGTTAGTACTTTCATGCACGAAGTCAAAATTTTTTTTCGACCAGAAACTGCGGTACTTTTCGATAAATCTGACGCTCGTATTTCACGTCTTATAATTTCTCACTGTTTGAATCCTTGCTCTTTTTTCTCAGAATCCCCTGTCTGCGATTTCTTCAATTTAAAATCCGCGGATTTATCTTCTGTGTGGAGTATTGCTCCGTTGTAATCCTTCTTAAGGCTTCGAGATCGCAATCCTTTTCTGGTATTGTTCTGTTTTATCTTCCAAAGACATGTTTTCCTGAATGAATGTCTTCTTAAGTGTATCATTTCACTTCTTTATGTATTCCGATCACAGTCAATGGAAAACATGCGGATTAAGCTGAAGGATTTCCATTTCTACCTAGATGTTTCTCCAATCCTGACGGTTTCTTCGTGCACCTCATGTATTCATGAAAGATAGATCATGAAACGTTGATTTTATTTTCAGTGACCCGTTCACTTTTCCTAATCCTACATTTGACTTAGGAATACCATATTACAAATGACCTTTTGGAAATTCTACTTATAAACATATCCATTCGGAAATCTGCCAGAATCCTTTCGTAAATTGATAGGGTTTGTTGGTTCTTTTGAGCTTAAACTAAAGATCTAGAGTTAGATATCCTAGGGAAGTTACGGAAGGGTAGTTAGAAAATGAAAGCTTAACACTTTAATAATTTTTTCATTCGCAATACGGCAAGTGATTGTAGATTAAATCCTTATACTAATAATCCTTTCAGTTTTTGCCATTAATATACTATTCTCACTAATTAAACATGCAAAAGTACGGAATATGAATCAGTAATCATACAGAATAGTATTTGATATTTATTTAGATTCCAACACTATGTGTTTTCAAGTTCTATATACAGTCAGCAGATGTACATATCGCACGCCGTGGCATACCGATATCAAGCACTCTTAAGGTAGGCGAATGTCGATATTTGGGAATATATGTATGGAGGTAAAAATAACATATAGCTCTTTAGTTGCATACCAATTGTAGATATTTCCTAGGGCAAAGGAATATCTGGAAGCTTAAACTTCATTTAAACAATTCTATCCAAAGAATACGAGCTATAAAATCAAGAAAGATAGTTCATGCTGTTAAATTAACCTTGAATTATAAATTATTGACATGTACAATCATATAATTGAGATATTTGGTTCATAATTAGCTGAAAATGAGCAATAGAAACTCGACTTTTGAATTGAATACGGGTTTACATGCTTGGTATTCCAGTTACTATGTGCAATATACAGGGGAATTTTTTTAATCGAACTATTGACGAAAAGGGATCATGTATTAATTAAAAGGAAGATGACTTCTTACATCTATTTACGTTGACCTTAAGTCTCACCGATACACACTTGACCTAAATTCTCAGGATTAAAAATGCACTGGATGCATACTGTTATTCTACAAATCGGGTAACGGCGACTTGGGGAAACATTAACACGAGTGAGGAAAATTGGCTCCGTTCAACCATCCAAACAAACACAACCGAATTCGAATCTTATTCGATGGCACGTCTCCGGGATGAATGAAAATCGGCTCAACACATACCCCGTCATCCATCGGGAGTCATTAAAAAACAGGCAGCGAAGGGAAACAGAATCCTGCCCCTTTTTCCAGACCTTTTTAATTTCAAAATCAAAACAAAACCTCTACCTTAGAGCCTACATATTTCTACGGCAGCATAAAACAGGCACGATTTTTTTTGCTGGGGTTTGAAAAATGCAGGCGAAGACTGAGAGGCGAGCATTTGGAGGTTAGCATGCAGGGGGTGTGGAGGAAGGAAAAAGACGGGGGTTAGCAGCTATGATGGAGGGGGAAAAGCGGGAGATGGAAGCAGCGTTCCCTACGGGGAATCACGTGGACGAGTTGGTGTGGCTCTCTCGGTCCCTCTCTATCCGAGGGAAACATTTTAATTAGGCCGTCGGACGCCGCTGGAAGGAAGGCGCGGGGAGGGGACGTCGTCGGTGGAGGCGAAGGACAAAGCGGCCCTTCCAGGAACCCTTTTTGCCGTGCTATAAATCGCGCGAGAGCCACAGATCAATAAGCACGTAGACTGCTACTCTTGTGTGGGGCGGGCGGTAATTCACTACGTGCAACTGAGTTATGGACCCGAGGGATATCATCGTAGCAAACACCTCTCCGGTGGAAAAAAGAGCGGTGCGTAGAGGGCGTTGTCTCCCCGCACACACTTTCCCTCTCTCCCACGCTATTTTCTAATCCTTCATATGCACGTCCGTTGGAGAGTCCCGGGTTTCGTTTAACTGTCTCCTGGCCGTAAAGTGCTCCGCCAAACGCACTTAACACGAATGAATTATTTTAAATGGTCCCTCCCGTTTCCGTCCGGCGTTAAAGTCCGCCGGCTTAGGAATCCTCACATTTTCGTCGGGGGGGGGGGGGGGTGAGGCGTCTTTGTCAGAGCCACGGTTATAAATAAGCGCGTTTACCGGCTCCGCGGGCACTAATTCAAAGTGGAAGTTTGCGACTTTGAAGGATCCGGGGGTTTTAATTTGCGAGTCGCCTCGAAGGTAATTATTGTCGTGTTGCTCGAACCGTGGATGGGTGTGTAACTCGAGAGGAATTTGTCTTGTCTGATTTGTTAGGAGTGAAATATGGAAGCTCTGCTACCTAACAGGACATCTGTGCGTTAAGAAGCTAAGCTGTTTCCTGATGAGCAGCCCTCCGAACTTACCGTCCAGCATACTTTCGGAAGTCCATGCATATGCAAACGTGAGAGGAAATATATGCGGAGAACATGGCCAACTCATATTGACTTAGATTAAGGCGTGCGAAAAGCTTTCCCTTTGCGTTTCAAGTTGGTTACGGATTTCGTTTTTACGTCTTCAATGATACGTAGAGGCTGTGGGAAACGCTTGCACTTTTTAATCGTAGAAGCTTTTACTTATGGATATGCAGCTCTCAAGATTGATTTCGGTGGTAGCTGAATATCTCAAAAGATTATATTTTGATGCGGGATGGAGAAAAATGTATCTCTCATATACTCATGTCACAGTCTTCCTCACAGCTGTGAATATACTAGTGAAAGTATGACTGAGGCACGAATGATACAGTCCTTCATATTTGTTATATTGAATTCTCTGGAAAGTGTTTTGCTTACTACTACGGGCTGACTACTTAACCAGCATACCAAACGAGTAAATATTCTCTTTTTTAATAGCACAACATTGGGATGGCGTTGAAATATAGATTAAGCAGTTTTTTCGGACTGTTTTTTTATAAAACTCTATCTCTGAAGTAAAGGAGTATTTTCTATAGCGAGAGAGTACATAAATGCACCGTTAGGATGTATGTTACATAAAGATAACATTTACTAATATGGAATTAAGAAAATTAAAAGAATATTCATTGTAATATCATGATAATTTGCACTCGATGTGGTTAAACGAAGGAGATATTTGACCATTTTAAGAATATTGATTTTGAGAGATTCGTGGAAAAAGAGGAGTATTTGAAAGTCCAGGAAGTATCTTTCAGATAAAATTTTACAAAGGCACTCCTGCTCACTAACAATTTGGGATGCACATTGAGTTTCATTGTATCATTAACAATTGCGCCGGAAAAGTTAATGATATTCGGCTTCATTTGGAGGGTTTGTCGCATGACAAAGAGGAAAGAGGCAGTTCCTTCGTCATTTCCCTTAAGTCTTTCGAGAATAAAAAGAATTTTTAATTACCTCATGCGGAATAAATGAGCAAATTCCTCTTCCTCATGATTCCTAAAAAGTCTCTCAAATAACGACGAAAGTTTATTTTTGTACTTCGGTTGAAGGGAACTCGCATTTCTTAATATGGAGAAAATTTAGAAATTTGAAAGCCTACTTTTCAGGTAAGAAATTCTTTATTTCTAGAGAACGAAAATTTTAAAGTTTACTAAATCTCTTTTGCTCGTACTTATATTATGTAATTTTGCAAATAACTTATCTCATATTTCGAAAGAAGAGTTGGAAAAAAAATAAAGTGTTTCAAGTAAATTTTTTCATACCCGTTTTTCTATGGGAATGTTCCTAGCTCCTTGACTTTCTGTGAATTCCCATCCTTATTCTTTTCCTTGTGTTCCAAAATTCTATTCCATTTTATACAAATTTTTCTGAACGGAAAACTTACAGTTTGAAACTTAAAAAACGACGAGGAGATCTGCAAAACATAAAAAGCATCAAAGCAGGTGGTAACTGTAATTTTTTATGATTGGTAACAGGTAGAGTTTCAAAACTATCCCATTGCCCTAGTTTTAAAATACCGGTATCGCAAATTTGCAAATTCTATTATGCATATTTTTGTAACGAAAAAGAAAGAAAATTTGATTCACTGCAAAGTATAATTTTCTCGTAAACATGGCAACATTGCTCGATTCCTCGTAAATTTTTCCTCAGGAATCAAAACGAAGCATAAAAATTCTAGTATATACGTTTCCTAGCTAGATTTATCATCATATACGGTTGATCGTAATGTGCTGAATTCATTAGATATCATCGAAAGAGATTTATCTAAAAATGAGGAGAATGAATTCGTGAAATATCTCGAAATTTCGCATTGAAACAGAAAGTCTGAACATTTTCCGAGTCCCAGATGTTTATATATTCACAGATGTGTAGACGAACAAATTTATGGAATAATTAAAAACAATAAAAAGTAATATTCGCTCTGGTGAGAAAGTTCATCCATAGTTATGTATATACATTACAGTGGAAGTGAAATAAAAAGTGTAATTTCCAAAAATCGCTCTTCTTAACAGACCGCAGATTAGAATGGCATTTCAACCTAATTTTTAATTTAATTATTCTGATGAATAAAACATCTCTATTTACCAAAGGAAAACGTGATATCAAAATATCTTCGCTCGGGTTTAATTTTTGGACCTCTGGGTGGAGTGGCCAAGGTGAAAATAAAACACTGCTCGAGCTTAGTAAAAGTAAGTCTTGCCATAAATTTTCCTTTCACAAAATGATGCGGCTTTTTTTTCCTCAAGCTGTCCCCTGTTATCCGACGGGCAAATTCAAACATATGGGCGCAACTTTTTCGAGGGGAGTGTTTTTGAAAGATTTCTGCCAAAAAAACTTTTCAGGGATAAATTCTCGGAGAGTCTGGTTATTTTTTATCAGAGCATCGAAACTTTTAATTGAATGAGGTAGTCGAAGTTGTATTTTTTGTGGAATGCGGAGGAGTTTATTTTCGTATTCTCTCCTTCAGGTAAGTAGCCGACCGCTTAAGCTCCAACTTGTATCCCGTTGCTGATTTCAATTTTCAGCGAGGTGTTAGTTTGATGGTGAATAATGAAAAATGGACCCACGGGTTAATGAAGAGCTCACCTATTTTGCGAATAACTCAGGAGAGGAAGAACTTTCACTTTTGAAAGGAGGATTAAATCCGGCGCCGACTCTAAGCATGGTCTGTGATTTTCGTCTGAAGAGAGTTCAAAATTGTCACCTATTCTGTCAACACTTTTTCAGTGCTTTCTCGACTCACGAACTTTATTCGTTCGAATTCGAGAAGTTCATAACTCGATATTTTGTATCTCGTAACCCGGTGTTCCATCAGATTTTTTCTGTTATTTCGATTCATTATTCGAAATTACGTTCGTGTCTAGAAGACAAAATGGAAAGGAGAAGTTTATATGTCGAAACGTTTGCTTGAATAGCGGTTCGTAAATCGAGGTATCATTGCACTTTTATTTCTCGAACGTCTACCATATTCGTTCGGGGTCCATTATTCTAAGAGACGTGCATATGAAGAGAAATTTTTAGCGGAAGAGGTTATGCATACCATGAGAATTGTGTATTAACTATTTTTACCTTTATTATATCGACAGAAGATTTATGGGGGTAAGGTAACAATCAATGGAGGATAAACAGGCAACTTTGTTATATGACGGGAGGTAGTACGAGAAAAATAATATTTATACGAGAAGATATCTACATTAGAATTGATTATGGATAGATCCTATATCTATTAATATATAATAAACTTTTTCCGTTGAATTTAGCGTTAAATGGAAAATATATGCATATTATAATAGGAACACTACTAAATTATGTTCAAAATATCTATGACCAGGAATCAACTAAAGCAGAGACGAGAAATGTACACAGCTGGATGGTTCGTTATGTTAACGTGCATATTGAAAATCTTTACCCTTTTGATAGATAGAATAGTATACATTAATAGTTAAATAACGTTTTTTGGCGAAACTTTAAAATTTCCTCTTTCATCTAATCTCACGTTGAGAAAACAGATCTAATTGATAAATTATGTTAAAATGTAATTGAAATTTAAAACAGACTTAGGACAACATAAGTGTGGATTTTAAAAGCCTCAAGCTTAGGATAAAGTATCCGCAGAAGGAAAGTTCCCCAAAGAAGTGTGGTTGTGAAAACCTACATAATCATGCGGATAGGAGCATCGAAGAAGGCATTATCGGTTCATTTCTTTTCAAAACCTTAAAGTTTCACTAAGTGATAACTAATGTAAGCAGAGGTAATTTTCAATAATCAAGAGGGTACGTTCTTCAGTTTTTCCAGCAGTCCTGATTTCCTAACGAAATTCGTCACGAATTCTGGCAGAGTGACGTAAGAAACTTCTTCCAAACACACAAAAATGAGGCGGAAAGCATTCAAAATCATTATTTCGTGTTAGCGTGCGCGGCTACAAAAGTATGTCGAGAGACCAGCTCGTGAGGAGTCCTCATATGAAATTCATTGTGACTCATATTCTCACTCTCCACATGGCTACGGCAGAGACACCTTCTTGACACACTTAACTCTCTGCTGCGTCAGTATTCCAGCGTATTGCATCCTCTCGATTGCCATGGCTTAGATAGCCGGACGATACCTGGGAATCTGCCAGTTACGCGACTCGATTTTACCTCGCCGTAAGGGTTGGGATTCCTGGAAATATTTTGTAAGAATTATAATGCCTCTCAAATGGTTCGGTAAAGGTTTGAAGACGTTTCTTGTTGTTATGATGAAAGGGGTTTAGCTGTGGCTTATAACGTGGGAGAAATATAAAATAGATTTCATTCGAGAAAATCGGTCGGATTAGGAACATCACTTGTTAGAACGTTACCCAATGATTGATATTTATCGAGAATTTTTTGTAACGAAGAAATAAATTAATTTTACAGAATATGAGGATCTATTTTACGGTTTAAAAGTGAGAAAGATCAGCTAGTTAGGGCAGATTGGACAAATGAATGATAATGTAATAGTTCAACGGACGTTAAAGGATAAAGAGTATAATAAAAAGGTTTGATTAAGGAAAAGATGGAAAGACGAAGAGAGGAAGAACTTTTAGGAATGTGTTTACAAGGCTGAAAGCGAAGAACAAGGAACATGCAGTCTTGGAGGGTTATTGAAGAGAAGGTCAAGGCTCATGCTTGGTTGTAAGACAGAAGAAGGAATAAGAATATTTTATGTAACTTAAGTTCTATTTTTAGGACTATATGGTGACCGATATTCAATAATACAATTAGTTCTGGTGCTCTTTACTCCTGGATAACCTGCTTTTAATTTTTAACTTGGGGAAAAACATAAATATCTATTACTTAACAGGGACTCAAACGACCTCGAAGTTAGTATGCAAGCACGATAAATGTTCTGCCACTAATGCCAGCTTTAGTATTAAATGAATTCTCCGAAAATATAAATTCTTTAAACTTAATCGGGACTCTAAAACGTGTGACATGTGCATATGCAGGATGTACGCAGGATACCTAAATACGTTAATGAAACGTAGCAGATCTAAAAAAATGAGTGCCCTTCAATTAGGAAATATTCTAAACTACTCAGAAACTTAGTTTTCCTATCCTATTCTTTGAAAATGATTTCATAAAACCTGGAATTCATTTTCCCGTGCGAAATGGGGACGCAAAACATGAATCCTTTCTAAGCGTTGTGTTAGCTTTAGCTAAGTCAGGATAAGAATGTCTTTAGACATGAACAGTACCTTAATTTCGTCACAAGCGGGCACTCCCAGCAAATTTTGAGCTTTCAAACGTTTACTGTTGTTTGCTGTTTTCCTTACCTTTCATTTAGCTATCTTGTATTTGTCTAGCTAACTCCATCCTACATATATTCACTTTCTAAGATATGAAAAAATGCTTTAATCATTCCAAAAATAAGCTTTGTCAACATCCTACCGCATGTAACTGCTGGTTTCCCTTCGGCGTGCTCAAAAATACAAACATTGTTCATCCTCCTTAATACTCCACATGACGAAACTAACTTCCCTCAAATTTCAACTCATTCCCCTCGCCAAACTTGGATTTTCCAGGCCTTATTTATTAAGACTGTCTAATTAACTCCCGCTTTAGCTGCAGAGCCTAATATCTCATCGCCCTAAGGCCTTTAGGCAGCCTTCCTTTTCCCTTCTTTGTATCCGTGTCGCGTGGTTGACATTTTATGATTCCGATGCATCACCGTCTTCGGGGAGCAAACAGCGGCGCCGTGGAATGAGACCACTAAGGCATTTGATAAGTCGCGAACTGAGACAAAGGTCGATATCGCGGACGCCTAATGGATTCTGCGGCTTAACCAGGAGCCTTTACTCCAAGATGTTTACCTCCCGCTTACTTTATTTCCCCTCGAATTATGCCAGTTCCCTAATCTCAAATTCCATCTCACGGAGCTTCTTTCCTTCTCCCGCGAGGCGTCCGTCCTTGGCCTCCTCTCACTCTCTCTTGCCTCACGATGCGCCTTTGTTTTCCTTCTCATCCCGCTGCCGACTCAATCGCCGAATTTCGTGCCTTTTCCTCGCCAAAACCTTTCATCATTTTTCGACACTCTTTGGATTTACAGTTTCCTTTACAAGGACACTTGGTTTCGAATAGAAACTGTGACCACAAAGGTCCGGAAAGTTATAATCCCGCCAAGCCGTTCGTTCGCCTTATATGGAGGTGCACTAATGAATGGCTGGCTGTTTTACATGAAGTGTGATATGCATGAAAAGAATAACGGAGTATTTTTGAAGGGTAAAAATATTCTCACTTTTAAAGAGATAAAGGAAACATCTTTTCGGGTTCAATGCCTAGTTGCCGTTTATTTTTTCATCTTCGGGGGGAAGTGATTTAGGTTGAGGATAAGGTTCTCGACGGTGTATTGAGCTGTTTGATTCCAAAATGGTGATTTTTGTTCCTTAGATAGAAAAATCAGGAAGGAAATCCCGTTGCTTCGTTTTTAATCATTAATACTACTTATTATTGTGATGTATATGAGCTTATAACATAAAAAGCAAACCATTTAAAATGTAATGACGCCTCACAAAACAGTCGGAGGTAACTTAAAAGAATGGAGGGTGATTTACGAAAACCATGGTGTCAAAGGGTGGTAGGAAATCATGACGTGACCCAGAACGGTTGGTTGTTTACAGGTTGGAGGGGAGACAATTTCAAGATATTGCGTAACGTATCGTGCGTTTTTGAAGAAAGGGAACTCAAGAAACAGCTGTATTTTCAGTCCGAAACGGGACCTTTCCCGAATGCCTGTTCTTTTACCACTAGTATTTAAAGGAATATTTTTACAGATTGATTTTCAAATCTATGATTGTTGAGGGTCATTACCGTGAGCGAAAGCTGCTCTTGTTTGTCATAGCATTGCTTAAATTCCGCTTTGTTGGGAAGAACCTTTTTCTCTCTGATGTGTCATGATAGGTGAATTTTTCTTCTCAAGATTCCCAAATTCACTTGTTTTCTTCCACGCTGGTTATTAAGAAAATATGTCTGGGTGTAAACTTGAGTGAAACCTTAGGCAAACCACCGATGTAGGCTGTGTGTTTTAATGAGTTCATTAGTGGGGAAGGGCCTCTCCCTCGATCAACTCTGACGCTAACGCGATGCAGGGAATGATTTGGGTTTCTGCTAATCCGAGGTCTGTATTATGTATCACTGCTATCCCTTACCCTATCTAGTTCTCACACACAAGTTCACCTAACGGACCTCCAGGCCTCTCTAGTCCGCGTTGCCAGACCATGAGCATGAACAGATCATGAGCATTCGGAAAAACGGTTGCATGTATCAACGGCTTTGCCGCCAAGTGGAGTATAATTGCTTATGGAGGAAGGTTGCTGCCTAACAGCGTCTTTCGTCTAATGCTGCTAGCAGAACACCTATGGGCAAATCAATGTCACAAGCACGAATGCTGTTAGTGCAGTGGTCTGTAAACGAATTAATCCGTTCTGGGGTTCGATTTCTTAATGGAGATCTAGTTTCTAGGAGTTGCTATCAAATTTACCTCTCGCCGCAGCAAATTGAATCGGAAGAATATTTTTGTCTTTGGTCTGCAATATTGATGTTAATAGGAACATTTATAATAAAATTATATGAGCTTATAGATTATTTAATCTGTTAGGGATTGAACGATTGATATGAATGTGCAGTGAAGGTATGAAAGAATTCAGTTTCTTGGATCTGCTTCGGCAAAATATCAGATATTGTTCCTAAAAGTCAATATGCTTTAGGTCGAGCGTGTCTTACTTATTCTCAAGCGAGATAGATAAAATATTTCATGGTGTCAGTCAATGCAGATTATTCACTCTTTAGAGGCTCTTAATTGCGCTTTAGCATAAAAATATGATCAAACTCGATACCTCTTTGTGTTACCGAAAGGAAATCAGGTATAGAAGATACGAGTATACCCAAACTCCGATGTGAATTCAAGTCATTTAACTATCTTCTTTCAGACCGTTTCCTGTACAGATTGCAAGATATTGATCGTTCACTTATCTTACAGAGAATGTTCTGTAAAATGCTATGCGTCAAAAAAGAGGATGTTCCTTATTCTCTCTCTTAATTAGTTTCTCTCTTGTGTTTCGATCATTAACTCTTTTCGTTCGATCAAGCTTACACATTTTAAGGTATATGGTTTGGTGGCCTCGGTTAAGGCTCCGTAGCGGTTAAGGCGCTTGTCTATCATGCTGAGGGCTGGGGTTCATTCACCAGCTACTGCAATTTACCTGTCAGCAATTTCCGAGGAGACCACCAATCCACTCAACGTGTGCGAATGAGTGCCCGAGGTAAAAAAAACTAGGTAATAATAGGCAGTGGAATGGTAGTCCTGGCCGCACTACTTTCTTTTTCATACTTATAGGTTCAAGTTTTTAGCCGTCTTCACCTGAAAACTCCCAAAGGTGTTGCTGCGCTGTGAAAGAGAGATCATTACTATACTTTTGTATACACAGTAGGGAAAAATAGTAAGAGTAATTTTACATTCAGAAACCCTAAATTAATTTAAGAGTCTCTTCACGTTTTTGCATTCCTCATTCAGTAATCCTTCTATCAATGAATAAATGGATGATTAATAAATGAATGATTAAAACATTTTTTGTAGTAATTTTAAAAGGGATTCGATAGCTACGGTCATTTCGCACGTGAGCTCCCAACGGAAATCGAACCCGGGACCGCTACCACCGAAGTCGAAATCTTTACCAACATCCGGAGGCCATTAAAGAATTTTTTAAAGTATTTTACATATTCATGATTTTACGTATGTAAGTTCTCTCGTCGGTTCGATGAAACTTTTCATTATAATCATAATTCCTCAATGGAAAAATATAGCGGCTGTGTTTATAACGGAACCGAAAATCCGAAAAAATCAGAAATGATACAGTTATGAAACTGGAGGGAAGCTGAGGTTCACGGAATGCAAATATATGCGGCATCGATTAAAGATCGTTTCTCGTAGTCGGAAAATGAGGTACTCAAATAGCTGCTGATCGAGTATATGAAAATGTTTGAAATTGGATCATTTGAGTCCTTAATCGGGATATATGATGCAAATCGTAATCTGTGTACATAAAATACCCAATTATTTTCCCCAGCATAAATCCCGGTCGACTCGGATTTTCCTTAGGATTATCGTTAAGGCGACCCTAAAGTCATTAAGGCCTGGACACTCGCCCATTTCCTCGGTTATCTCCAGTTTCTGTTGCATACGTTAACCAAACACACTTGACTAATGGCGCGGATTTAAGCGAGAAGAAAACCTTATAATGCAAGATATTAAGAAATCTGGAGGATATCAACGCCCAGTAAAAATAAGATTAGCAAGATTAATGCGTAAATTTTCCGCGATATTAAGGACGCTTTAACGTACTTTGCGGATTATCTAAACCAGGGAATTGCACGTAATTACAGCACCCCATCTTTCATTATCAGCAAAAGAACTCAACTTTAATTTGCTGTAAAGCACGCAGAATAAAAGGATAGTTTAGGAATGTAAATTACGTTCTAATTTTCTCTAAATAACATTTACGTCTGTATGATTTCCATTCGGTAATGAGCTCGCAATCATGTACGGTGTAACATCTTCTTAGCATAACTCGCAAATTATTTTTCCTCTTCCACAGGGTGTTCATTTTCATTATCGTCCTTTAGAATCTTTTTTTTTGCTACGAAACCGTGGTTAAGGACCACATCGACCCCTCTAAATCATCCTCTTTCAACAGTACCCTTCATAAACTAAAGTAATTCTCCTTATCTCCTCAAAAATAACCTGTTATCTGATGATTTCGAGTCATTGGTTTCATGTCACAATCACATTATGACGATCATTCTGAGGTTCATTTTCAGTGTTGTCATAAAAGAAGGTTGGATTGGTTCCATTTATTACTCCTATGAAATTAAAATAGGATTTTTTTTCCTTAGATGAAGTAAATATTTTTTGCGTATCCAGCTCTTGTGTTAAAAGACATATGTTATTCCTCTTTACTCTTTCTTAATGATGATGAAATAATTCCCTTTCGAGCTCTGTTGAAAGATGATATGAATACTTTCATCTATTATGGAAATCGGGAGGTAAAATTATAAAATCTATCTAAAATAGTGGGAATCCATTTTCTTAAAAGGTACGCCGTTAATTGCTGCTGATCAACTAATTGATAATAGGTTTTAATATATTGCGTACATTAATTGAGTGTTAGCAATATAGAATAGACGACTACAATCTATTTCATAATTGATCCTAATATGTAATTAATTTTAGGGATTAATTCTAGGGATCTCAATTTTGCTAACACTTTCAATTGAATTTTATAAATATTACAATCGATATTAATTTTGATAGACGTTTGCATAGGCTTGCGTTCTCTGGAATATATAAAAAAAACAACATTATCTCACATTCTTGCTCGTTTATAACGAGTGTAATAGTATTTTTTGGCCAAATTACAGGTATTTGAGGATTTGAACCTATTGAAAACTGCTTCTCTGCCAATGAAAATTTCGTCTGACGAAGGTGACAGATTATACTCAATAGCTGAGGTATCACAATTTAAATTGTAAGGAGACGTAGCTCAAAAGTTGAAAATGATGCTTGTGCGAAAAGTTAATCTTTGTAAAATACTTAATGTAAAATAGTGAGAAATACATTTACTACACCAGGGTTGTCTTACAACTCATCCCCTCAAATACAATCCACTACGTATTTATTTAATCACATTACGGTACTCACTTTTCTATAAACATTAATTATTACCTTGTGACTCAAAGGAACGGAACTGTTAAGTCATGATTCTGGGTAAAATAACATAAAAACGCCATATACCGCCAGTAATTCCGCAACAGCATACTGGGGATGGGATGACACTTATGAAGTCGTCAAATAGGGCGTGACGGGTCGCTCGGTTTGGGTTACCTCGGAAAAATTCTCTCAAGAATTTGCAAAGTAAGTTAACCTAAGGAGGAGGAGTATCACATTTTCGCGTGAATTCTTAAAAGTTAGCAGGGAGGATAGCGCTAATCTGCTCTTTGCACCGTAACGCCATTACGGTAATGGGCCAAATTAATCCAAATACGTGAACTTCCGTGAATGAAGACGAGCTAACTTTGGGAGACGTCTCGACTCTAGGAAGCGGTGAGTGGGAGGTGAGATATTGCAGCAAAAAGAGGGAAACATCCGTAATCGAGACAATGTTCCGTGTAATAGCTTCCACTCTCATTGGAATGTGTACCGAGCGTCTCCCCAAATTAGGTGTACACAGCTTAACTCATACAATCAAATTCTCTGCAAGGCTGACTTTCCGTCCCTGTATATCCATTCTAGAGGAACACTTTTTTCGAGTTAAATTCATGAAACGCTACTTCGACCGCGTGCCAAGGACTGATGAAGATGTCCTAAACGGAGACGCTGAGTATTCGATAATCATCCTCCCGTGATGATGGAAATTAATGCGACGTGATGATTTTATTCTCCGCAGCTTGCGAAAGTTTGACGGCGGCACATCGAGCGGAAAGATAATGGCATCGAGTCCACCTGAAAGTTAAAAATCACCCGGGAAATCGTATGCCATCAAAACTGCTTCGTAATTTAGCGCACGTCATTAAAAATTCAGGGAGTCGATTCCCGTAAGAGGAGCGCGAAACCTTCTAAGGTCTTAATAGCGCCAAGGACTGCTTCAGAGCAGTTGTAATGCGCATCTGCATATACACGGTCCGCCACAAAAAGGGAAGCCTTATGTTAAAGACTGAGAAACCTTTAGTCGTAAAACGATCCAATTTAAGTTTAATTCCTCGAAATATGTTTGGTTTGCGTAACGGGGTACAAATTGGAAACCCTCGCACGCATGTTCATTACTGTCCTGATCAGAGAAATTCTATTTTCCATTATGAAAGGGAAGGAAAGGTAACGCTGTCCGTCCGGGAGACGTGCATATTCAAACTACACATAAACGAATCGAGGCGGAAATGCCTGACCAGGGATTTAAGCAGGATCCTCCTTAGCCAGAAGACTTTTCCTTTTTGAAAGTATTCACCCGGTTATAAGGCCCGCGAAATAATCCCAATCATGATTACTATCCGAGGATCGAAATCAAGCAGTGCATGCATTTTCGTGGGTAGTTTTATTATCGGCCGCGGTGGCGGAGTGGTTAGCGTGCTGGCTTTCCAACAGTAAGGTCCCGGGTTCGAATCCCGGCTACTCGGATTTTTCCGATTAGGGAATGGTTGTGTGTACTTGTAAATAGTAATAATTATTAAAATGGATGTAATTGGGGTAAACCTGTTTCCATTATAGAAGTTATTATTATTATTTACGNTGCCTGCTTTCTGAGCAATTTTGTCATTAAAATCTCGTAAGATAAATTATCCTTGAGTGAAAGCTGAATAGTCCAAAGTATATAAAAATTTGATCGCGAGAAAAATAGTAGATGATAGCGAAGGAAGCAATTTAAATAGTTTTTACGGTTCAAATATTTTACTGTAAATATTTCTTTCTAAGGTGGAACTATCCCTTCAGATACTTTTGAATATCGTCTCCCGCGTTTCCTTCGCTGAATAGATGATATGAATTCCCGAAATTCCTCTCTTCCATTCTGAGTAAGTTTCCTTCTTCGTTCGCTATATTTTTTCCTCCATTCTTGCCTCGGGTTCGAATATTTTTCTTGCCTGACTCGAAGCACGCACAACCATCATTTTCTTTGTTTAGCATTCCCTTCACTCTTTATATCTGTGAAACGGAGATGTCTTCCTATTCCCTTGCTCCTTATCTTTACGCAATGTATCCCTTTTGTTCGCTCTTTCCGGGATCTTCGATGCCTTTTCATTTCAATAATATCACTTCCTTGTATCTTTATTTCCTTTATGCTGGCGTGCTCAAGCAAGAACTTCCACCATCTTCTTTCCTCAGAGGCGAATTCCTCTGATTATTCGAATACATTAGCTTTATTTTCGGAATGAAAATAATTTGGAAGGCAATAGAAACTTTTCGAGCTGTTCGAAGCACAGAAAGGTTAAATAATTTTGATACAAAATTGAACATTTTTTGCTGGTTTAATTGGAATAAGTGGATGATTTTATATAATTGATAATAATTGGATAAGTGGATGATTTAAAGACTTCCGTAGTGCTTGGAAGCTACGATTGTTTCATTACCATTGAACGACAGAATGTCAACATTTTCGGAAAGAGACTATGATTTACCACGAATTATTCATTGAAAAGGGTTGATCTCGATTGATTCGTCGGTCACCTTTACGTAGAGGACAATAAATACACTTTTAGTTCTATTACACTGTATAGAACGTTATTATTTTTGCGTTTGTTTTTATTTGGTGTTTTTTAGGTCTTTCCTCTATGGAATTCGAACTTTCAATTTACTGTTCACTCAAAAAAAATTTCTAACGGAAAGCCGAGGATGATTTATCATATAAAACTGCGTTTACTTTGTAAAATGAAATGCGGGAACGTATTCAAGAACTTAAAATCTTCCATGCAGAAATAAAGCTAAGTGTATACCGCTATAAAATCCACAGTCTGAATAAATGCGCAATCAGCTTCGCTAACAGGAAATACTTTATCTCCCAGGTGATGCGCAATGTTTCCTCCGTTTAATCAACTCCAGCGTGTAACTTTGAGATGTACTTGAGGAAGGAAGACACAATATGGCGTTCTTGTAACGTCTGCTCAATTATAGAAATAGGAACTTCGTTATATTCCGGTCGTAAAAACCTGTTGACAATGACCCCCGCGTGCCATATTCTTCATCTATGATTAAACCTATTTCGGAGGAAGAACGAACCTATGTTTTATTAGAATGGAAGGGCAATATCAGACCATCGGAACGCAAACTCGACACTTTCGGGTGATTTCTGCCTGATACTTGTATTGCAGGACTGCGCACCTTGAAAGACAAGTTTATTGATCGTAAATGTTTACGTTGCTCCATCGCGAAATTGTAGAATTAGAAGGGGTAATAAAGTCCTCGAATAAGCTCGCTCATTCCCCCGAGTAATTCAACCTTCTCGGGAAGGCATAGTCGGAATGCTGAAAGTAAACGGAAAGGAAACTGAAGCATTTTTCCTCGCAGCACTTATCTTCTGAGGGTTTACGTAAGGAAGTTCCCGAGCGCCGCTATTCGGTCCAACCTAAAGCCCCGAATTCCGAACGAAAATAAAAAGGCATAAAAATGCGGAACCTTTTAAAAATTCCGTCCGATTCTCCATTATTATTTATTTCGGTTCCCTTCAAAAGGAAATCTTTCAATATATAAGAGCCTCTTTCCCGATAGGGATCGACAAAAAGTCCTCGTAAGCACTACCCTTTTTGTTCCCTTCCGCCGTAAAGCATGAAAATTGCGTCTCGCTTCGGAAGGCGTGCGTGGGTTGTTAAACACGGAATCTTTTCTCTGCTGACCGATCCCGTGGGACGTAAACCGTTTTATGCCGACCTTTCGTGTGACAGAGTCGCAAGATAAGGCCTCTTCAGGGGGGGTTGCCTTGCATGGACTCCGGCAGCTACGCACCCTCAGCCTCTCCTTCTCTCCGGGCCCTTGTATCTCTCCATTTCCCTGTTCGCCTCCCGCAGAGAATTTCGCTTTTAACCCTCGTCTTGCACCCCCGGGGCAGGTTCGACCACGAGACCGGAGATCCGAAGCCTCTTCGACGAGGACAGCCTCTTTGTTCCTATGCGACGTATGAATACGGAGAGCTCTTATTTAATGAGGTTCGTCCGTGTAATTTCATTCAAGCGCTGCGATAAAACAGTCGCTCAAGAGCTACAGAATTTATTTATTTAAAATAAGTCCAAAAACAACACAAGACCTTTACAATGGATTAAAAACAATTAATGACGTAAAAAACAAAATATAAAATAATGAAAAATGTACAAATTTAAAAGAAATAAATAAAAGTTATAAAAAGACAATTTAAAAATAAATAATAAAACTAATTATAGAACTACAATTATAAATAAAGGTTCAGGTTACAATATAAGTAATACGTGAAGGAAAAATGGATCTAATGAAGGACATAAAAGATAAAATACTGTTGTACAGAGATGGCAAGCGGTAGATAAGGGATCGTTTAGTTATGGAAAGTAGAGGCGTAGAACAATGAGATAAAGAGTTTATCCTAGTTGGACGGAAAAGGACACGGAGGGAAAAAATGGAAATCAAATCATTAGTTCTGTATTTGCCCTTAACCATATTCTGAAAAAAATGAAGGTCATTGCGCATTAGACGTTCGGTGAGAGATGCAACTTTTTCTTGTTTAAGGTTATGAAAGGGCTGGTGACGATACCGGAGAATCGAAAGAAAGAAATTAATTGGTCTCTGAAAATTTTGAATATAAGAGCCTGTAGCCGTTGTCCAAAAAGGAAAATAATACTGATATGTAAATGTAAGAGGACCATTCGTAGTATTATTTTATATATTGCTCGCTATTCATTCAAATCGTGAATAAATATATTTTGTGGAAATTGTAAATTTAATTTCTTAGTGCATTTTAGAACGAAGTTCCACCAGATTTCCTTTGAGAGCATTAATTTGCTAACATCATTATGGAATGAGGTAACATATACCTCATTTTAAATCATTCTGTGCGTCAAATCGTTTTTTCATAATTACTTCGGTATTTCTTGAGTTAAAGGCTCATCAGGTAGAATTAGTTAAGGACAAAAACCTTTGGACAGTATTTTAGCCAAATATTTTGATAATAATTATAGTTAAACTTAGAAGGATAAATTTACGTACTTTCGGATAAGAAGCATATTCCGCCTTCACTAAACTTGTGTCCACCAATCAGAAATTACGACACTTGATTTTTACGGACTTTGAAAATGATGTAGGCTCCCGAATAGCCAAGTGGGTAACGCGTTCGAATTCGTTGAAAGCGGTCCCGGGTTCGATTCCCGGTGGAGGCGTACGTGCGAAATGATATCTGTTGTCACTTTTAACAATATTACTACTACTGAAAATGATACTAGTAATATTTATGACGGTTAAGTGACAGTGAGCTTATTGGTCCGATGAAAATTTGCCATCTCAACTTTCTTTATTTCTTAATAAATTTATCTCATGAATCAAAAAAATTAGATGCATGGGTAAGGAGATGTAGTTCACCTATGTAGATGCGGTCCTGATTCTTTCTTACCTTAATATTGTGATGTCGTGAAATCAACTTACTTCTCTTCATTCCTTTGCTATGTTGTGTTACATATATGATATCTGAGTTCAATCTGAAGGATGATTTGTGTTCTGCCAAAGGCAAGGTCCTCACACACCAGTCCTTCACGCTTCTCTGTCTTGTGCCACCCTTTTCATCTTGTGGTAGCTCTTGTCTTTTATGATCTCGTCTACCATCTGACATCGCTTACGTCCTCTTCTTTTTCTTCCATTGAAAACGTTCCTAGTAGCGGATTCACTAACAGGCAGCCCCTTCTCAACCAATGCTCCAACCAGTTATTTTTCCTTCTTATAGTTTCTATGGGCGTTTTCTTCCTTCTAAGGATGGGAGAATGAAAGGGGGTACGTTCCAATCGATATTATTTGATACCTCGCCACTTCTGCTAAAAAAATAACGGTTCCAGTTCTGTTATTTCATACCGTATACTAATATAGCAGCGGTATATCATTACGCTTGCTAGTCTTGCAAACAGAATGGTTTTCATATTGCGGCATCGCCGTTATTCAATTCTTGAGTCTCCGCATAAAATTCCGATACATACCAGAACACACTTTGTCAATATCGCATTCTGGGTCCAATCATTCTGTGAGCGTCTTTTCAAGCAAAGAAATTATCCCTTTTCTATATCGAATGGATAAATGATCGGAGGGAAAATGTGCGGCACATTCAGGTGGGGGAAGGGGACCGACAGAGAGACGTGGAGCACTTTTTTACGCATTTGTTACGTATACTTATGCATCCGAGGATAGAAAACATCTTTCTTCCCCGTAATCCCCGTCCCAGCTGTGTGTATAGACTCCCTCTGCGGAAGCCATCGGGCATCTCCTTTCAATCTCTTGTTCGCCTCCATTTCTGTGAATCTACTTGGCGATTCGTTCTTTGCACAGCATCTGAAGGTCCCTTTCACCGACTTCTACTAAATTTCCACTACCCGGGTTATTTTTTGTCCTCTTATTTTCTGTTTCCTCCGTTCCTCGCTTTTGATCCTAATCCATCCTTTCACTTTCCCGTTTATAAAGAGACGTCGGTTTTCTTCCTCTTTACTTTTCCTTTCCCTCCCCTATAATTCAACCTGACTGTTCCTCGTCTTACTTCCTCGACGTTTCTTTTTTCTTACGGTCAAGTGAGTCCACGGGGATGTGTTTTCCTTGTTCCCCATTCCATTCCGAATACTTTGTGGAGAACGACGTAAGAACATCCCTCCCTATGAATATGCGATGATCTTTCTTGGCGTTTCCGTTGCGTTTCGTTGCGTTCCTGCTGTCCAGTCGCCCGTGAATGGCTCATGTGGGGGGAGAGTGTTCTGGGCTGATTTCGGGGAAGATCGATGGACACAAATTAATTTCCAGAATGGTGGTTCAATTTCTGATTGGTTGCTAGAGGGGAAGGGGTGACGTTGTTGCAAATTGAAACTTTCCATTGAATGACAAATTAGAAGCGATTGCCAAAGTTCATTATCGTCAACAGCAAGAGTGTTATCAATCCAAGGATTGCTTTTCGGCATCCCCTATCTAATCTTCAATTTTGTGGGATGCAGAGGACGAGATACTAGCATGGATATCAAGCAAAATCGGATAGTTAGTTAAGCCTCGGATAACGAGGCGCGAATTTAAAATAAGCGAAAATAGTTGTCTAAATATAATTAACACTGAAAAAGTTGGACTTGCAATAGTTATATTTTTCAAATGTTGCATTCATAGTCACATTTGAGAATAAACAGCTTTTACAACTAAGATAGCTATACTCACATGTACACTTTATCAGTGTCAGTAAGCGTATCAAATAAAGAAAAATGTAAAATGAAATGTATGTATTGTCCATCATGGATCTCTTCTTCATTCCAAAAAAGAAATATAAATTCTAAAACTATCTCCGATGTGATGGGTGGTAAAATTTCGGAAATTTTTACATACTGTTTAGAATAATCGACTATATTTACAATCTTGGGAATGAAAACGAATGAAAAAGTTTTATATTATTATCAAGTCATTTATCGCGTCTTTCGCAGGTGGCATGCCGGAATTGCAGTATATCTGAAATAGAGATATCTTCTTATAATCCTTAAACAAATGACTGGGTATTTTTTCAGAGCGGGCTTCGTTTTACCATTCATCCTCTTCTCCGTGTAAGAAGATTAAGGAGAACAATTTTGGCAAATCCTACCGTGTACACTCGATAAAATGCGACGTATCCAGTCGAAGTAAATAGGATTTTGTTAAGATTAATTAGGAATTTAAGGTGGCCCTTTCGTAAAATCCATAACACCGGAAGAATGGCTTCTGTAAATAATTAATAATAGAGGAGTTGGTGGTAAGTATCTTTTCGTCTAAAGGATGATTTCATTTTACCTAGAGGAGATGACATTTGAAATTTGAATTGGGTTTTCTATTGCATTTGAAGTGGCTTGTATATTGAAACAAATTGGAATAGTACATGCCTCGGTTGTAATGAAAGCTTAAATGTAGAATTTAAAATACTAACCCCAGTTGCTCCGGTATAACTTTGCGGAACGCCCTAAACACTTAAGAAGCTGTACTACGCATTTTACGCAAAATAAGGAACCTAAGCAAACAAAGTGTTCTTCTTTCTTACTTGCGAATTCCGAAGGACTTAAAGAATTTTTTCCGATGAATTTTATATTTTTCAACAGTATATTATTTTATATTGATTGATGTAGTAAATAGATCTAGTAGAAGATAATTTATTTTCTCTTAGTAAAATATAACGCTGATTTACCTACTACATATTTCTTCAATGATTGGTGTTTAGGAGTCCGAAATGATGCCCGTAAACTTAAAAGTTGAAGTTGAAGTACGAAATTTAAATCATAGTCTCTTGCTTACCCTTTATTTAATAGTCATGCCCGTGGTTTAGAACAACATTACTCTTGAACTGTACTCTTAGATACAATTCTCATAAAGTTAGTAGTACGTCCAAATATTTACCCCGGGCGAAACCCCAGTACCTCATCTATTGGATCAACGGTCATTTCACACTCTCGATTCCTCTATCTGCGTAATTATCCCACTAGTCATCTACCTATCATCGGAAGATCCGTTTGATAGAGGCCTCTCTCGAATCGCTATAGCAAACGCACTCGGTTGTCTACCTCGAAATTAACGCCACCATGTCATCTCGCATTTCACATTCATTCCTTCCATCTCTCGACATCGACATCGGGGGAAATCCTCCAAAACACCCGCTTTGTCTTTTCCACCGCGTATTCTCATTAAGATCGCGATCCCACTGCCCTCTTTACTCCAAACAAACTCGATTTTTGTCGACTCCGTCGCGTGTTAGCGCCACTTCATCGAGCGTGTCACTCTCCGTCTCCCAAATTAACGGTGGATGCGAGCGAAACGGGGGAAGAATCACATCCCGACGCGGCTTTGTGATCGTGTGACTTGTTATGTGCCGCTTGCTTGTTCCGCAACGGCAATGGATTATATCCGACACAAAACAGGACCTTTCCTCGCATGTAATGAAGAGTCCCCTGTATACTTTGGGGAGGACGTTTTGCCGCGTTTTACGCGATAGTGTCAATGGACGCGACGATGTTTTCCCATTTTCTCCCACGCTCTTGTTTTTCGCGTCTTAATTTCTTTGGCGTATCGTTGCGGACGTTTTTAATCAGTTTTGCTGTGTCAATCGAGGTTCTCAGAGAGTTTTTTGCGCGGGTAACGCGTTTCCATGCGATTGCGGTCAATTTAGAATAAATTGTTAATATATTACAGACATTGATTTGCAGGGCTCTCGGATAGCCAAGTGGGCAACGGGTTCGACTTCGGCGAAAGCGGTCCCGGGTTCGATTCCCGGTGGGGGCCCACGTGCGAAATGAACAAAGCAGTCGAAGCACTTTTAACAATACTAGTACTTCCTTGATTTGCATAGTTTCACTTTTCTCTTGGTGTCCCGTTTTGGATCCCCTCGTTTGAGCGACACTCAATCGACTGACACTCGCTGGATCGAGACTAATTCAACCGACACTCACTCGACCGCAACCTATTTGATGGATTCCGCTCATTCCGATATATTTAGTTTTAAATGATCTATGGATATAATGATGTATGCATAGTAAAAAATAAGATATCACAATAAGATAACCAGTATTTTATGGCACTTATTTAAAATCTTTTTACAAATTTACTATAAAAACGTTTTTGGTGGCATTAAGTCTTAAATTCCTTAAGATAACTTTTTAGCAAATAGTGCTCACAGAAAAGATATCTGTCTTATCAATAAACTTATTTCAACATCTAGAAGTCATCTACATGTGGAGGAGAGTAAAGCATTTCTCATCTAATATAAGATTAACCCCGTGAAATAAGCGGAAACTAGCGTTTAAGATGTCTCAAGATTCACAAAATGAGGGTTTCGTAGTGGTCTTTTCCTTTATTATAACGTAAATCCGTGTATTTGACAGAATCGAGATAATGGAAATGAGTATAGCGTCGGGCAAACGAAACATGGTTAATTTGGATGCATCCCTTTGGTTTAATTTGATTTTTAGTTTTCTCCTCGTGTATGCTTTACAATGATTGGAAGTCAGAGAGTCGAATTTTGAGGTAATGGAAATAATGGGGGTCGTAATATTTAACACGAATCATGAAACTACGAAAAAATTATTTTAATAAGGAAAAAATACGAAAGTAAAGTAAATTAACTTTGATCAGAGGATGTTTCCGAATTCACTTCCGCATTCAAACCGAGCAAACAGATTCAGCCTTAATTTCCTATACATTTTCGAAATAATTCAGTTAAGTTACTAATGCTTAAATAATGTAACTTCAGATTACATCCACTGCCCCTCAAACCATTTTCAGTCTGCACTGGTGAGTAATTAAATATATTCACCTTTTTTTTGCTGAACCCACCAGTTAATTATTTTCGTTGTGGTAGCGTTCAATTCCAGTTATATAATTAAAAATAGCTCTTCAGAAAAGCAATTAAAGTTACATCCGAGTAGATTAATTGCAAAAATTTCGTTTGTTGTCATTCTTTCCCTATTATGGGGAGTGTATATATCATCAACGCTTCTTTCACAGAGGGAATTCCCAAGATAATCTCCGAAATGTTATTTTTCTCCCAAAAAAGTATTTCTTTCTGTTATTTCGTTTCGTCTCTACTTTAGGGTTAATTAAAAAATGGAATCCCCTTATCTCAATCCTTTAGTACCGCGCAATATTCACTCCCCCATCTTATTGTCTCACCTTTCCTCCCTCAGGCCTCCATTACTACTCCCCTCTTCCACTAACCATCGTTTTATCGTATTGGATGTGCTACCAAAAGTCCCTCCCACTCCAACTCCACCATCAACTTCTCTTTATCCGGGGGAAACTGTTCTATAAGCTTATCCCAAAGGAGACGTAAGCAGCGCACCCAATTCGCACGGATGCGCGTTCTTTTTTAACGTTTCCTTTTCCTCTCTCATCGACCGTTTTGTATCTGGAAATTTATCGCGGGATAATCCTATATAAGGCCGCCTTCGGAGATGGAGGAATATGGTTTCGTGGGGAAGGGGCTTGCAGGAGGGTCTGATTACGTGGTCTGAGGGAAGGTAGGTTGCCTCCCCCGCAGCGGTGGATTCCGTCCATCCATTTGGAAGGAAGGGGAAGAAAGGAACTTCTCCCGCAGTTCGCGAACACGTCGGTTCAGCTAGATTAGTAGAGTACTCCTTTGAGTTGAATCTGGCAGGTGTCGGAATGGGCGGGTGGGATGACTTGGGAGCCTTCGGGATATGTCCGTGGCTCTCAAGGTCTCGGAATGAGGTTTGAGCAGGAACTTTCCTCCACGCCACCAAAGGAGTGTAAGGACAGTAGAGCGCCCTCCATATCCCTTCTTTTTTTCTATATATTTCGTTTTCTCCTGAGGCGAGAGTTACCTCACACGTTCGCTACGTTTCGTACGCCTCTTTCGTCCCCTTTCGCCGTCAGCTCTCACAATATTTTCACCCCCTGAAAGAATCCGTACTAGTTCCACCCCCTATGTAAGGCAATAACCCGCTGGCACTTCCTGCTTGTGAGGTCACTTCCCTTTCTTTCTGGGTTTTACTTTTAGCTGCGAGGGCGTGTGACTACGGTCTTAGTAGGGTCATTTGATTACTTCGGAATTTTCCTATCTTAGGGCTTTCGCCGTTGAACTTTACACACATTAAATTCGTCTTCAAAAAATGAAATCGCACTGGATAGTTTATATGGACATGTGACAGAATGACAACTCTGCACATTGAAGTCTGCGTCTGGATAACTTAAGGAATGGCATGCCATGGCATGTAAACATATCGGACGTGAGAGAGACTCGAACTTCCTCTTTCCATATCAGTTAAGTGGAAGATGTACATTGAAATACCAGTTTAAATGTGAGCCCTGATTTAAAAATCGGTGATAGACTTCATCATCTCAAAGACACAACCCCTTTCCTATTATGAATGAACTTTCAGAGCTAGTGAGATACTACGTACAATGCGTTGCTGTCAATTCCTTCTTTAAATCTCGTTTCTTTTACCTTTCCTTTCCCTTTTCTGTTCTATCTTCTCGTCTTTGTCCTTGTCCTATTCTTCTCCCGCATACGTCGACCCTTCAAAATTGTTACCATTGCTATATATTCCGCAGAAATCCCAACAGCGGTGCAATATGGCGCTGGTATTTCCTGCTTACGGAGTCATTTCTTTTCTTATATATTACGTGTCTTTCGTCTATCATTCCTTTCTCTTCTCTCGCGTATCTTCCATTTCTCTCTATCCCTTCATATTGCTCAGCACTTCTTTGAAAATGAGTTCATATCTTTGTTTGCAAGTCAAATTATCAAAATTTACCGCGTGATACCTAAGGAAATGATGTTAAAAATAAAATAATTTGAGAAAAAAGCATTTATGTTGCAGCGCGATAAAATTTTGTGGAGGCCAAGAAAACTGGAACGGCTTCGCCTCTTTCATAAACCTTTTATCGTGATTCAATACAAATCTCTATTCACATTTGATTTTAAACTCGTAAAGGAGTGCGTTGTATCATTAAGACACTACACAAGGTTGACACGTTTGTGTATACTTGTGTTTGTGTGACTGTGATGTTTTCCACGATCCGTTCTTCATCATTGCCCCAACTCCCTCTACCATTCCATATTGATATCATTATCTTAATGACCCCAGAGGAGACGATTCTCCTTTCTTATCTATTAGACTTAGTGGTCACTCAGCCGGTCGCTTCCATCTTGCTACACGTGTTATGTGCGTAATATATCGAGTTTTTCTATGCACCATAATGTTTTCACTTTTACATCCTCGTATTTTCTCATTCAAGGCCCTCCTAGAATATTTTAGAATACATTTCGGGGCCCTAAGTCATTCGCAGCATGTGTTGAGACAGCGGAAACGCTACTATAAAACTCTCTCGCACGATTATCCTCGTCAGGAACAAGAGAAGGTGGAAGACTTTTGCCCCCCAATTTGTTCTCTGCAGATCCCTTTATCAACCTCGGTGATCCGCTCATCTCACCCTCCCTCGCGATACTCTCAATTTCTTTATAATCACTCTCCCCACCAGCAGCCGCCATCCAATTCATCATCTCACGTTCCTCTTTTTTAATCTCCATTTTCTCCGATTCCCAACCTTTCCCCTACCTTATAGTTTCGCCCTGTTTCTTCCCCTCCTAGGATCTCTTTGACTCGATCTGCGCCCAAAACGGAGTCCCATGGTGCCGCTACCTAACTCCTCAGGGATTCTCAGTGGAAGAATTCGACGGAGGCAGCCTTTGCCTTCTCATTTCCGAGTTTTATTAAAACGTTCTCCGCAATATCTCTCGATTGCTCTCGGGTACATTAGCGTGATTCCGACGTAGTAATTAAAATTACTTACATTCCTCGTTTGCCTTAGTCGTTGGTCCTTGATCGTATTATGGTTGAGGAAATGCACAGAATATGTTTAAAATCATTTCGCTGGTTAATAACACCAATGTTGAATTCATGCTATTATTTTTGTATGTCTTCAATTGTAGCATTAGAACAAGATTTTTTGATTTACCGACCGCTGTCGAATTTGGACTTGAGTGATATGGAAATTCCTTCATGCGAGAGTTAGAATGAAAAAAAAATGAAATTTTAGAACAGTGTATCCAATAATGCATCTAGATCTGCTCTCTGAATGAAAAGGTAGTGTTGTGGTGGTCCTGCTTTGCTTAATGGAAGTGGACGTGATCGGTGTTTAGTGATTAGCTGAGATGTGGAGTCGTGACGGACTTAGTGATGAACATTGAAATACCTTATTTGTATTGTGTGATGGACAATTGTAGTACTGTGCCTGATTACTAGTTATATTATTGATACATAGTTATATTCTGGTATTTTTAAATAGGAGTATATGTTGAATACTTGCCACCTGAACATTGCTCTACATGCAAGGTTTATATATAACTTATAATGTAATACATATGTGTATTTGTATGTACGCATCATCCTCAGCCATCTTCAATCCGACGTCATATGTAGGCCTCCCAAACGTTTTCTAATTCTCTCTATTCTGAGCTTCACCTTTCCACGCCTTTCTTTCTTCTTGTTGCCCCTAAGTCGTTGAAAATGTCTCTAATTCGTCTGTCTTTTGGTCTTATTCTTGGCCTCTGGCAACTGCTAGAATTACTAATGCACAACGGTTGTCGTTTCTCCTTGTCATAAAGTCTGTCCGCGTCTATTTCAGTGATNGACATAAATTATTATATATAAGACTTTATTCAGGGCGAAATTAAGATTTAATATTCTCATCTTACCAGTTACAAATGATGCACATTCGAATGCGTTATTTAAAAAATATATATATATATAATACAATATAAGCCGACAGCGGTGGCGGAGTGGTTAGCGTTCCAACACTAAGGTCCCGGCTAGTTGGATTTTTCCGATTAGGGAAAGGTGTGTGTGTTTGTGAATAGTAATAACTATTAAAATGGATGTAATTGGGGTTGACCTGTTTCCATTAGAGAAGTTATTATTATTATTACATACGTGCTGGCACACATACACCAATAGCAAGCAAGAGAAAAGGAGGAAGATGAGGAAATCGGAGAGAGAAAAGGAAGGGAAGGAGGAGGATTGCTGGAGGCGAAGATAGGAAGGTAGGGGAGGAAAGCTGCCTGGACCGTAAATTGAAAGCCTTTGGGAGAGGAGAGAGATGAAACGGAAGGGCCGGAGGGGTGCGTGGGGAGAGAGAAAGAGAGAGAATGGATGGTAGTTGCGGTGTGTCGCATGGGATGAGAGCGTGACGGGGACCAAGGTGGTTCTGAAGGAGCGAATGTGGCGATAGCGTGAGATTAAGAGAGATTACGCGGGTGGCGATGGGAGGTAAGATTGGAGGGTTTACGGATGGGAAACGTTCGATGGCTGGTTGTGCGGAGGAAGGGTTTGTTGATGGTACCGCGGGGAGGGCTGAGAGAGACAATATGGGGAGCTAGGATGGAGGGGAAATGATGGAAGAGATTGGATATATAGAGAGGAGGTGGGTGTAGAGGAACGCGGGGTGACTGACAGATGGTTGTAAAGAGAGAGAGGGAGCGAGGTACATCTATAAAGGAGGTAAAAGTTTGAGGAAATGGGGGCGAACGGAAGGAATGCCGTGGATGAAGGACGGCGAATCACGTTTAAGAAAATTTTACGGGAGCGGAAAAGTAGAGAGGTAGCAGCGAGGGAGTTGAGCAAGAAAATCAGGAGGGAATGCGGAGGGAATGAAAAAGTTAGGAAAACTGGACGGAGAAGTAGGGAGGGGACTAGAGTACAGTTGAGTAAGAAAAATCGGGAATGAATAGAAAGGAAATGATAAATTTCGAGGGAATGAACGAGTTAGGGTAAGGCGGAGCATTTGTATGAATAGAAAAATGGGAAAGTGAAGGAAATAGGGATGATGGAAGAAAAGTTGTGGGAGATGGACTGAGAAAGTTCAATAAAAGAGAATTCGCACGCGAAAGGAAGATGTAGAGAAAACAAAAAGAGTAACAGGAGAAAATGCACCATTAAGAATCAAACGGGGAAGTAACATGCAGACCAATGAAGAATCATATAAGAAAAATATTGGGCGAAGTTGTGTAACAGGTAGGATTTCCTATTTTTATAGGATTTACTAGATTTGTATATTAGATTCTCAAAATTCAAATTGAGAGTGTATTCTTAGGGAAACAAACATTTCAAATGATGCCAACCCGAAATGTACTAAATTTTTAATAATTTCACAATTTTAGGCGGGAATTTAATGTAAAGTTACAATCAAATAGAACTTCCGGAAATTATCTGAGAAGTAAGTCCCCGGAAGTATTTGAGAAGTCTTGTGCCACGTCGACGGAGAGTACATGGCGTAGATTGACAGATGGAATTCAATTAAAGAAGGTCTCATGAGATTGAAAGAAATAAAGGGGACAGGAAGACTGTTGAGTAGAGGTAATCAGGAAAGTATGTGGAGACGAGAAAGGTAAATGAAACGGTTGAGGAAATAGTGGAAGGCTTGCGAAAGAGAAAAAGTTGGAGAAACGTAAGCTTAAAGAAGAAACTCCCTAGATGAAGGTCATACGAAATAAACCCAAGATGAACTCTGAGTCAAGTGAGCCAAGAAGAGAAAACGGAGTAGGAGGAGGCAGCAGAAGAATAAGAAAAGTAAATTGAAAGAACGGGAAAAGTCATAAGAAAAGTGTGGAAAATGGAAATAAATGGAAGAAACGCCCGTATGGAAGAGAGAAAGAATAATCGTAGAGGAATTCACGAGAGACAGAGGAGGGAAACGTGGTTAAAGGGGGAGTGGAAAGTCAAAGACTAAGAAAGAAAGAATCGGAATGAAGGTGAAGGACCCTGGAAAAGAATGGAGTAGGACGTGATGCGGGGAGATATTGGAAAACAGCTTATGAGGCAAGAGATGACAGAAAATTGGCTAATATTACATGTGATAGGCAGGGAAAGAAGCGAGAGCTGAGAAAAAGAAGACTGGTATTGAGGAAACTGCAGGAAGTTGCGTAACATAGAAAGAACTAAACAAAAGAAGCAACTACTGTGTGGACCATTGAACAAGGATTTAAGGAAAAGATTGGCAAAATGTTAAATCTGGAGTCTGATGCTGTATGGAGCGGAGACTTGGACTTTGCGAAAGATTGAGATAAAAAAATAGAGGCCTTTGAAATGTGGATCTGGAGGAAGATGGAAGGGATCAAATGGGAAGATAGAGTGGAAAATGAGGAAGTGCTAAAAAGGCGTGGAGAAGAAAGACAACTGGTTGGGGTAATTAAGAAAAGGAAGAAGAATTGGCTTGGTCATTGTATGAGGAATGAGTGTTTAATGAAGACTGTAATGGAAGGCACGATAAAAGGGAAAAGTGGACGAGGAAGGAAGAGAAATACAATGTTAGATATAATTAAGATTAAAGGGAAATATAGTGAAACCAAAAGATTAGCAGAAGACAGGGAAGCATGGAGGTTACCATGAGAGAACCTGCCAGAAGGCAGAAGAACCAATGATGATGATGCGTAACATAGATATAGAAACACAGTCATAGTCGTGTATGTGTATGTACGAGGGTAAATCGAGGGTGGCGAACCTATGTCACATGGAGCAGGTTCGCGAGGGAATTGTTTTGGTACGCGGAATACGCTTGATATTTATTCTTCGCTCAAAATAATCAATCTTCAAAGTAAATAATAATGAATTTCGTCACATAAAATTTGGTTTTCGTCAATAACAATATCTTAAACCCATCATTGGCATATTTAGCAAGGAAAATGTCAGCATCTCATGCTATAGTTTGGAACCGTAATGGCACTCAATTTATTCCATCAAATATGACATTTTTCCGACTAAAGGTTCGCCATTTACACTATAGATAAACTTACAGCCCCATCTACTTTAATGGGAAGTAGAAAAATATCCGGTTGCCAAGGGTGATTTCCATGTTTAAAACCTCTAGTGCCATCAATTTTGTATCACACTTCTCGTTATATCGTTAATATTTTATGATGTCAATTACGGAGTTAATGGAACGTCATATTTTCCTTGTAAATAGGAAAATTTAAAACTTGCGTTCGTGTTGAGTGATTCCAGGAAAAGAGGGAGGAATTTACAAGCGATTTCGTTTTCAAATCGTAATCAGGAAATTTAGTATCACATGCGAAAAGGAGGACAAAATGACATTAAAAGGGACATGAGGGAGAGAGGAGAAAATTTAGGAGATATGGTTAAAACGGCTTTAGTTAATGAGTGAAGGACAGATAGGAAACGAAATCATTAGGCCAAAAGATAGACGGTTTTCATTCATCTTTTTGCGCGCGGGAGATAGGAAAGATGGTCGTAGATGAAGAAAAATTCGCATTTGAAATGAAAGAGGAATAGGACGGCGGAGAAACAGATATCCAGATACGTTGGGGTCGAATTGATTTCTTTAAGCTCACCGAAGTTTGAAGTTCCGGAGACGAAATGGAGGATCATGAGATACACGGAGGTAGAGGGAGAAACTGGACGATGTCATTATGTAGAGTGGAGGAAAGGGTGTCCAGAGACCTTTGTTGCGTAACCAGGACCTTTTTTTATGTCGAGGACGGAAATCAAGGTAACGGTGTTCCACTCATTTTCGTAGTTACGGGTATTAATTAAACGGTTTGTTCCACTCATTTTCGTAGTTACGGGTATTAAAATTATCTTTGCTAGAATAGCTTCCTAAAATCTCCAGAAAACGTTATCTCAAAATAAAACGTATGTACCTGCAGATACTGGTAATCATAATTTCTTTCATGGTTCTCCAGTTGTATACGTTTCAATAATCGAATACAAACAAACGTGATGAACACAAAAATCATCAATCCGTCATCTACTAGCCAGAAATAACCGGTTTATCCGGAATTATAACCTGGAATATTGGTTAGGAAAGACAAGAATGATAACCATTTCCCCCTTTGAGGTCAGCAAAAACTGACAATTCTTGTATAGTATTATATTTACAGTTCTTGTATAGTTTTAATTTTTTCCTAAGTACAGACTTAGGTTTTTTAACTTAGGTCTTTTATTGCTTTTTTGTTTTCAACTCCCAATACCTCTTTCATTCTATCTGTAATGACTAAGTGTTAGATGTAAGAGACTAGTAAGTCTCAATCTCGCCCTTTCATAAAGATGTGTTATTATTATTATTATATTTGCGATAAATTACCTCTTGTGTCTGAAGAAGTGAATTACACCCGAGCTAAAGTCTAGCCGATCAAATACTAGCAGCTGTCCATTGATCATATATACTTTCAATCAATCGATGCAGAAAATCATCTGAATGTGATGCTTCAAAATAGCAAAGGTTTTTAGCAAAAGAGCGAAAACGCTTTTCCGTATTCCGGTATAGGCGACTAAAATCCAGGACAAATCCCAGAAAACTGAAACCTCTGGTCACCATGAGGATAGGTGTGTAGAGGACTTCTTCAGTAAGAACTGGGATTTCTTAGGTCTTCCGTGGTAGAATCAAACGGGAAGTAGATGATGAAGATGAATGAGGGGTGTATTGGGAAAGAGAGAAGTGGAAAAGAAGAGAAAATAGGGGGAAATGGGGAAAAGCGCGGGGTACGGGGCTCTATAAGCGCTTATGCCGCCCTCTATCTTTTCCGGCTCTTATTGATTTCCTCCTTTCTCTTTCCCCTTTAGCTCGCTTCTACACGCACCGACTCCCCCTATTTTCTCCCCTTTTGTCTCTCTCCCCTTGCCGTTCATACATCTCTCCCTATTTCCAATTATCTTCCTATCGTAATCTCTACATCTTCCTCTCCTTCCACGTCACCAATTCTATCTCCACACCTCTGTTCCCAAACCTCGCTCCTAATCCTTTCTTTTTCCCTGTCCCCCGTGGATTCTAGATTCCCTTGCTCTGCACGTTCTCTGTGGCCATGGGAGCAGGTGGGGAGCTATCACTTCCTCTCCTAAGGAATGTACTTAGGGTAGGGAAAGCGGCAGAGGTGTGTGTGTATATATGGGATGTGATATGAGGAGGGGCTTTAAGGGAACGTTTCGTTAGTTTTTACGCCCCGTTCATCTCTCGCTTCCCTCTTCCCCTCTCGAGGTTCATCTTTATGCGGAATAGAGAATCGTTTTCATTCCTGAAGATAATGACCCGTTGGATCGATCGTTTTTCTTTGCTCGAGAACTCTCCGTTGAATGGGGGAAGTCCTTTGGTGTAGGGGATTCGACTCCGAAAAATGGGACGTGAAGAGCTAACGGTTCGTGGCCGAGATGTAGCAATTATTAACCTAATGAAGCGACTGAGATATGTTCAAAGTGAAGTAATGGTGATGGGAGGAATTTTGCTACGCAGAAACCCAACTAGACCTTTCTTTACGTCTTCCATAACTACCGCATCTCGGATTCTTTTGAATAAAACGGGCCACCTACATTTTTGATTAAATGTTTTGAAGGATTACATTTTAACTCTCTTCTTTCTTTTTCCTTTCATTAGGAAAACTATTTATTGACAATCTCGTTGATTAACCTTAGTTTCCTCTGACCCGTATTTCCCAAAGGCACTAGGAGGTCCCAGAGGTTTACACACTCAAATTTACGATATTCGGTAATTCGACCGAAAAACTCATCTTAAATATTATTTTAATCGTTATTTTAGTCATTTATTTGCTCTCCTTGGGTAAATGAATTTAGTTATGTGTATTTTTGTACTCGGAGATAATTTTTATTTTAAATCTTCTTCTGTGTTGTGAACAGCTATCCTTGTTCAAAACTATGGGATGTTGATACATATAATTAGCCGCATTATCATCATCATCCAATAATTATTTTCAGAAACTTGCATAATCAGTAAGATTTTAGTGTGAAGTGGTGAATAATACTTTTCCTCAGAACGCCAAGGTAATAAGGGAAAGATTTGTAAATTCAGCCTGAATTACACAAATCTTACCAAGTACTCGGGTATTTTTGAGAGTACGTAGGAGTCACCGCTCAATAAGGTTTTAGGAACAATTCTGTAGTCAAAAGAGTGGAAATACGTACTTTTGAAAACTTAACTAGCTTCGCGGATAATAAATACATGAATTGATTGGTGTAAGTAGAATATTAGATAAAAATGAAAGTGGGTTTTGAACATAAATTTGCTTCGATATCTGGTACCTCTGGCTACAAGCCAGAGCTACATTAAAACTATTCAACTATAAAAACATTATATTTAATTCAATATTCCTGTTTTCAGATCAGATAAAAATATTTACCATTAATTATTAATGGTAAAAACA
The DNA here is from genome assembly GCA_000376725.2 of Ladona fulva. Classification (NCBI taxonomy): domain Eukaryota; kingdom Metazoa; phylum Arthropoda; class Insecta; order Odonata; family Libellulidae; genus Ladona; species Ladona fulva. The sequence continues at coordinate 482,481 of KZ308535.1, forward strand.
ATGTACCATTCTTTCCCTTGTATGCTAATTACGTAGCTTAACTAACTTTGTTTGCCTGATTCATTCTGGTCTTCCAATTTGATGTTTTTTATGACGATGGATTTAACCCTTTTTCATTGAAATGCGAGGACGAATTACGTGAAGATTAGCCTCCGAAACAAAGGGAGCCATTAGAATCACATCAACTAGATTCATTGGGGAACAGGTGAAGGAAATATCTTCTGGCTACTGCATCTGCTCCCTAATAACGCGCCTCTACAGTTAATTTAATCACGCAAAAATTACGATAAAAATGCGCGGACTTGAACGATCGCGCCGTTAGGTTCTCTCGGAAGTTATGAGACGAGAAAAATCTCACTTTTTCCAAACCAATTTTAAACGGTTAAAAATAATTAAGGCAATTTTCGGTCTTAAATCTCATTGGGGATTATCATTTGGCATAGAATCCCTTTCCGCTTGGAAAGATGGCGCGAGCCAAATGCGCCCCGTGGGCCACATTTCGAGCGGCCGTAATTTATCCAGATCCCACGTGGGTTTCATGCGGTGCGCTCATGGAAGGGAAAGAATGGGCTTTCGATGCGTGAACCGTTTGGTACGGATGATGCCGGGGTACTGAGGAGGAGGAGGGGCAACCCATTCACAGGCGCCGCTTATTCTGGAATTTGGGTGAAAGGGAAGATGGGGATCTCTCGCTCAAGAGCTTTTCCAATGAGTGGAGAGAGGTAAGGGTAACAAATCTCAGGGTGTGTTTTGCTCGATTTTCCAATTCTATACTCCATACCGTTAATCACGTATTAAAAATAATGTGAGCATGGCTATGATTAAACGTTACAGCTTAAATGCTACAAAAGCCGTTGTCGGAGGTAGTCGCGTGGAAATCCAGGAGTCAGTTATAAGAAACCAGAAAGGGATTTGATGTTCCGAGGCTCCATCTGCTTTCCCGAAAACGTGTGCAAGAGACGTGGCTTGGGAATTAAATGGTTAGAATACTTGCCCAAAAAGTGGGAGACCTGGGTTTGAGTCCCAGCCATGTCGCTATTTTTGCAGTTTATCCTTGTCTACACACAGCATTTGATTTCCCAGTAGGTACCTGTTTCGACAGTTACCTAGTCATGTTCCGGGGATAAAGAAAGAGTTCTAATGACTTTTACCCATAAGGTCCGGGTTCGATAGGTAGCAGGACGGAATGGTAGCAGTTTATCAGTTCTCTATCCACCAGCAACTACGACTTGTGGAGAATTTAAACTCCATCGTTATTCACGTTTTTTTAGTTCGCGATAATTTTCACGGCGCTCGAAGCCTCCCCGAGAATCAAGGCAGAATTTATGTCTGCAAATTTTTCGAGTTTGGGAATGAGTTTTCCGTTTTAATGCACTGCTCACTGCGAATTTCATTGGTTCGACTATCTAATTATTATCGTTAACAAACGTCAGATGATTATTCATGGGATTCCGCTTTCGTTACGTAAATTTAAATCGCTAACGAAATGTTTTACTTGTTAATTAGCGGATGTTTACGTTTGCGAATAATTCGTCCGATAACTCATTAGTATATGTGGAAAAGCGTCAAGTGATAACGTACGTGCATCAATTAGCGAAATGTTTTTAATGAATCTATCTCACGTTCGATGTATACGAGCTTCGAACGCATATTTGATTATTCTAAGAAAATGAATTTTAATAGTTAGCCTGATAAGGGCTAAGCTTATGGTGAAATTGGCATAAATAATTTTCCAAATAAGCTGTTCTATGGTTGAGGTATGATAACGATGACGAAAATATAAATTTGACATAGAACAGCTTTTGATCTGGAAAAAATGGCGCATTCGATTGGCTTCTATGCTAGTTGTTTTTAGTCGCTCAAACTCTGAGTAGAAGCATAAAACTTGAACAACTTTTGTGTATTGGATGAGGGAAAGTCATAGATATATAATATTTTATGAATTTATGTCTATATAATGATTAGATTTATCGAATTCTCATTTGCGAGATTTTCCTTAATTAGTCTCTAAATAACAGTACGTGACTAGAATATAAAGTTTTCAGGCAAAAGTTCTCAAACGCAAGGTTCGATCATGTGGCCAACCTTTTTTTTACAAATCGCCCACCTCTTATTACCTACTGCCCACCTTTCTCTTCCTTCCGTCCGCCGTTGTACTCTTGCCAGCTCTATATTTTCCCTACCGCCTCAATAACTTTATTCAGCGCTCATGGAACTATTGTTAGTACGTAGATGTATTTATAATTGTAATGTATAGTGACACAACTAATTTACATGATACCGCCATTCGAAAAATTTTCACATTGTTAAATCTTCGCCATTTTCCCTTTATCATCCATTTTTATCATCTAACTACCCACCTGGAAACTTAAATCGCCCGCTAGTGAGCGCTGGGTACAAGGTTGGCGACCACTTGTCTAGCCTTACATCATTAACATTCCTAAAGCTCTAGATAGGGAATGAGTTCTTCTTGGCTTGGTTGAGAATGGGGAGGTTTCTCTTTGTTTTCTTCTCTGAGCACGATGTGTGGAATACGTCCTCATAACTGCAGCAGAAAAATTCTGAAGTACTTTACAGATAATTCAATAAAGAGCGACCGAAATGAACGCTATTAACCAGCATAAGTCATACCTCAGACGTATTCATATCATCTTAACCATTAAAAAATTGACCTCGGGCGTCCCTCAGGGTAGCGTAATCGGACAGTTACTATTTTTAGTATACATCAAAGACCTTAGCTATCTCATTGATAGTAAAGTTAGGATATTTGCGGACGACATGGTAATTCACACAGAAATTGGGAGTAGAGAGAATAGATTAACCCTGTGGAATGACTTAGATAAAATTTAAAATGGTTCGTAGAAGATTTCAACAAAAGGATTAATTTACTGGATAAATATAAGAAAAGCACGTTCAGAGATGATGTAGCCGATATAATGCGTCCATATTACATAGGCCGTTCCGATACTGCGAGAAAGATCAGGGAAATAGATGATAGAACGAATCGATTCAAGAATTCATTTTTTATACGATTTGAAACGATTTTTTTTAACGATACGCGAAAGTAATCGAATAAGGAAGTCATGCTGCATGCATCCCCTGCCACACGCCGGAAGGCGGCTTGCATGGTACTTACATAAACATAGGCAATAAACCCAGAGGCATAACCAAAGGGGTGGTTTTTTGGGTTCAAACCCCCCAAAGAACAGAGCCACGAAAGCATGGGAGAGGATGACCTGTCGGATATAAGCGACAAAAACGCCGCTAGAGACCCACAGGGCATACATGTTTAGAAATCAGTTTCTATTTTCATTAGATTTTGTGAGGGATTATTCCTGTCCCTGGATTGCAGGCAACGCAATGTTTATTCTTTATTTTTTATATTTAAACCCCATGGACAAATTATGGCTGCGCCCCTAAACAAACCTGAGACAAAAAGTAAACGAAAGATACATTTTTGTTTATTCTAGGTCGAGACATACAACTGATATCTTTTCCTTAAAATATGTAGCACTTCCAACAATCTTTCTCATTCAATCCTGGACTGGAATTCATTCACAATAGTGCCTCGTTTCTGAAACGATTCAAAGTTTCAGTTGATATCAAACGAAGCTATACTAAATATTTTAGAAAATACTTAACTTATTCATGCAATCCTAAATCGATAAATAAGAAAGTGAGAAATTTACCGCCTTATTATGTTTCCTAATTCCGTGGGATTGCCTTATCGAACCGTAATTTGCTTCCCGAATGGCTTCCGTAAAAAACTGCCGCCGTTTCGCTCGATTGCTTCCCTTGTGAAACGCTCTGTCTTCGGGAAAAAAAGTGTTTATTTTGCCGAGAAAAAGAGACAGGTTCCCTCAACTCCCAGATGCGCCCGGAGCTTAATCCAGGGAACATTCCTTTTCCTTCAGAATGAGCTAGTTTCCACTCTATTTCTTCCTTTTCGACCTCCAGAATCACCGATTGAAAGATCTCTCGACGGGAGCGGAAAAAGGGATGGAGAGAGAGTTTTCCCTATCTTCCCCATCGATAAACCACACACGACCCGTTTCCCATTCCTCGTCAGTCGTCAAACCGACGGTCACCTGTCGTGTTGAGGGTTAAGGGCAATTCGGAAACACCGAGAAGGGCAAGGGGAGGGAAAACGGAGCCAAGGGTGTTTTATGCGACGGATCCCTTTCTTTTTTTCCACAAACCCCACTTCTTCCACGCGGAATGCTTTCCCTTTCGCCCCCGACTCCTTCAACAGGCGGAACGAAACCTGTAAATATTCGCGGCTGTTTCGTCCCAAGAACGCTGTATACTTACGGATGGCCTCTCGAAGCGCCCTGAACGACGTACCAACTCGAGGAGACGGATCAATCTGAGGGATAAGCTCTCCGATTCTCTTTTTTTTTCCTCTCGCAAATTGCTTCTTCCCTTTCCTCATCCGTCCCACTCCGTTTCCTGCATTTTTATTATGCTTTGCCGAAGAGAGCTCTTGTTGTGGAGGCGTCTCTCTTATCTTGCCGAGAGAGGAACGGGTAGGTGCATATCCATAGGTGCGCGCACGTGAAAGCAGTTGTCGTGAATATGCACGTGTTTCTGAAGATATGTGAGTGTTCACATGTGTAAAAAACCTCTACCAATAAGTATCAGAAAGAAATTTAAATTTATAGCGTAGTTTCCCATTAGCAAATAATATCTAAGAAATGTGCAATAATGGTGTGGCGCACATTTTGGAGTATCCCAATTTGATGCATGCATTAAAATATGATGCATGCATTAAAATGTGATGTATGCATTGAATTAACTATACGTCATGGAAATGATGACTTAAGGAGTTGGAGTTGCCGAAAAACGAAAGGGAGGTAGTGGTAATTTTAAAACTGCTTTGAGAGCTGAGCTTTTTCCGCACGTGAGCTCAGACCGAGAATCGAACCCTGAACCGCAATTCCGCAACCGAAGTCGAACGCTTAACCCCTTAGGCTATCTTGAGGTCCCAAGAAACGAAAGGGTATTAGTGATAATAGCATTGCTAAAAGTGCTTCGACAACTGAGGATATTCCGCACATGTAGGCTCCACTGGGAATCTAATCCGGGACTTAAAGCTACCCGGGAGCCTAAGAAAGGATATTGAATAGTGAATATTATGGAACTTGTACCTTGTAGTGTAAACGTATGTAATAACATCTACTCCTTATTCTTAGTATACAATATTTTTATGCATGGTGGATTTAGGTGTATCCAGAATTTTTATATATGCTGAATTTTGTTAAGTGGTGGTTTCTATCTTATGTAGTGCAAATATTTACAGTAAATATAGTTTGAATGGATTTTTTAATTATTTAGCAGCAAATACTGTAGTTTTGCCAAATATTGATAGAAGGGCTTACAAAAATATCATGTAAAATAATGCGTTCTTTATTTTGTTCAATTAATACGACAGAAGGCATTACCAATTTTCTGTTTGTCAATAAGAGTGTCCAAAAAGGTATATAAAAGATGAATACCCTTGATTGTGTTAGGTAGTGCATTATTGATGTTTCGTTATGTTGGTGTATTTTTTTATCTCGTTACATCTACACATCAACCTGTACGCAGCTACCCTGTATGCTGCCTTTTGGCGTATGGTAGGGGATGCATAGAGTTTTAAATTAAAATTGTTAAATGATAATAGTGCTTTAGAACGATACTAACTTAAAATTTTAATTTTGGTTATACCGAGCATATAGTTTTAAATCATCCTTGGTTATCGTGAGAACTTCTTACTTAGTTTTGTGTTATACATTTTATACTATAATCAAGAGGTACTTAGGAGAACAGTAATGCAAATTTTCAGGAATTTTGTCGCACCAGAAAAATTGGATCTTTTTAATGCTATTAGCGCAAATTCAATCCGATTGTGCGTAAACAACGAGAAAAGAGAGCTGTCGAACAATTCGAAATTTAAATTCCTCACTAATTCATAAACATCTGATATTCATTCCCTTTTCCTTCTTGCGACCATATGCTACTCTCTAACTCGCTCTCGAAATGTACGAAATTTCTTTCACAACCACCGGACTTAAATGGAGTACAAATTTACTCTCGCCGAGCCATGTAAACAACGTGTTTTAACTGTAAACTGTGGTGAATTCTTTCCTTTCCACTCTTTCTCCCTCCATTAATTGGGATGTTTGTTAGGATGCCGCAGGTGGACCGAGGCGCTTCCCGTGCGATTTGATGATACAGGAATTCAAATCATTCCAGATAAAGGTGTGGGTAGGGTACATCTCGGAGTGCGCGATTTGCCTATCTAAAGATTGTTCGAATATGCATGTTCCGCTGCTATTTTTTCGCGGCGATATCGAAACGAAACAATCGCATGGTGAATGTTCCGCAGACTTGTTACTCCCGAAGCGTTAAACTAAACAGCGAATTGTTTACGCCGATAAATCATGCGTTAGCAATGCGGCGTTCGCGGACGCATTTCGGAATTTAAGCGTAGTGAACAGAGAAACGCGTGTAAACAAGGATATGGAAGCTTAAATAGAGACTGATTCGGTGCCATGATTTTGAAAACGAGTCGTAAAAAACGCTCGATTTGTAGCAAAATAAACGATCGTTACGACTTCATGTTTGCAGTCCTTATGGCTACAGTTCAGAAAATAATATTTTCATGTTTTTGGTGAAAATACAGCGGTTAGAGGGGGAAAGAAAATATGTACATACTTTGGGTTTGTATGTACTCTGCGGCGGTGCGATGATGGAATGTACAACAAAAAAGGAGCATATGTAATGAAAAGAAATGTCTCATTTAAATTCATTTAAAACTATTTTTAAGGTGGCTAAATGTTTCCACTTCTTAAATAATAAGCTGTAATTATATATATA